>AYEL01091033.1:0-47566 GCA_000484575.1 Olivierus martensii | reverse complement strand
TTAGAAAAAACAACAGATTGATTACAAACTCATAAGTTACAGAAAATGGTGGTTGATTAAAAAGAAGTTAATGTGAAATTTGGCATTGTTGGGCTCGGAATATTTTTATATTCAGGTTGATATGAAGAAGTGGCCAATTGCAGACAATCATCTAAATGATCATTTGTAATTTGGTTTCTTGATTTTTTATGATGTTCATTTTGAAAAGCTTATCATGTGTATACTTCCAAGTGATAAGAAAATTATTTATTTTACAATTTTAATGAAAAACAATAGCAATACACTTAAAGAGAATTAAAAACTAATATAAAATAATAATAAATTATTATGTTTCAGTTTTAATTAAATTTGTCAGAGGAATAAACAAGAGATCAACCAAAATTTGTTCCGCGATTAACGGATTGAACAACTCTGCTTTATCATCAACAAATTTGCTTATACTAAATGTAGAAAAATTTATATTTAATGTTGACTTGTTGTTATTTTTGGTAATGATAATTACTATGCAAATTAAAAATATATGTATTCAAATATTTGCACTGTTTTTGTTGAAGAGTGAACAAACATTTTTTGCAGCGTTTTTTACCTGTCAGTGGCGTTAGTTGTTTTTTTTCGAAGTTCGTCTGCAACGTGCTGAAGTAAAGGCAGCCATTTTTTATATATTGTATATTAATATATAATTACCTATTAATGATTAAAATATTTATATTATTGAGGTCAAAGTATCCTATTTAATCCCGACTCTGCTGCAACAGTTTTATTGTTTTTTTTTAATATAGGACCCCTTTCTTAACATATGCTACAGGCTTCACACTAGCTTAATCCAGTACTGAATGGGAGAAGTGGAGGCAGTGCCGGATTTACCTATAGGCCGACTAGGCTACGTCCTAGAGCCCCATGATTTACCTATAGGCCGACTAGGCTACGTCCTAGAGCCCCATGATTCTAGGGGCCCTAAAACTATCAATCTGTTTTCAACTTTTATAAACTTTTAATAAGAAAAATGGGTTTTTATTAAAGTGCTAGATAGAAAGTAAAATTTTAAAGGTTCCTTATAAGTTATAAGGAGCCTTTAAAATTAGACATAGCAGATTTAAATTTTTCTTCATTATAAATTATAACAAAGTTATAAGTTATTTTAGAGATGATTATTATTTTTAAGGGCCCTAAAGCCTTGCTCGTCCTAGGGCCCTCAAAAATGCAAATCCAGCTCTGAGTGAAGGTAGACTTCTCTACTGTCCCACTGCTTAGAGGTATGTTAGTAACACTAGCCCTCTCTATAGGTAAACCAGAACCATCCATTAGATTATAATACATTTTTAAACTTAAACAAGATAGCAGATTTCTAGTGTCAAAAATATTATAATCAACTTTTATTTCAAAAGCTGGAATATGAAGTGATTCCTATTATTTGTACTATTGATATTTTAAAGACATATTACTTTATAATTGGCTTTTACTGTACAAGTTGTCCACAACTTATAAGTCAAAAATGACCCATGATATTAATAATTTACAGTGGAACTTTTTAATATTATTAATATACAATTGAAATCTTTAAGATTATATAATCATCCAGATTGATCCTGGGTCCTCAAGTTTATAAAATAATCTGAAATTGAACCTAGGCTCCAAGATATAAAATTATCTGGAATTGAACCTAGATCTCAATGAAAAATGTAGTAAATGATTGATTTACTACATTTTTAATAAAACAAAAAATATTTCTAATCAATATGCTATGAAAATAGCTAAGTTCAGAATATCGTAAGGGTGGTCATAAGATTGAAATATTATAAGTTGAATGATTGTAAGTCAAGGACTATCTGTATAATATTTTTATTCTAGATTTATAATAAAATTTGAATAGTTTTTTCCTATTCATATTTTTTAATCATCAAAAATAGAATAAAAGAGGAAAACTACATGATTAAATTCATAAATTGATAGTACAGTAAAACCTCCTTATCAGACACACCCAAATAATTCTTAAAGTTTATAACAGAATCAAACCTGATGATGGCATAATACACTGAAAACATTAGTTCTTTTTTCTGAATTAAAGTTTTCTTCTTCTATACTGCAGTAAGTGCTTCAATTTTATTTAAGAATTAAAATAAGGTAGATAGCAGTATATAAAGTAAAGCAATTCCTGAATAATGGACACTTCTATTTAACAGACACTTTTCCAATTCCCAGTCCCAAAGCTTATGTATTTATTTCTGAATAGCAGCTACTCTGAATAGTAGACAATGATTTTGGTTAAAAAAAGATGAAAAAATGTACTTTCTCATATCCATTGTTCAACTGCTCCTTCTCCAGAACAGCCAGCTCTTTCAGTCAACAGTGAGAACATCCTATCAAGACATTCTCACTGCTGACTGGAAGAGTTACAAATTTTTCAAAGGATCAACATTGTGAGTGATAGCAGAATTCCACTACTTCTGGTTAAGACATTTTGACTTTTTAGTGGCAGAATGACAATGGTGACAAATTCACTAAAAGTAATGACATTTAGTGGTGACAGCTTCAATTAGTGTATTTTTTACAATACAGTATTTTTGATTATCATAAATTTAGTCATTCCAAAAGTAAAATTTATTCTTAAAAATTTAAAAAGGTTTTAACAAATACACCATCTACCAGTTGCAAAGAAATGATCACTTTTTGAAAATGTAACTGTTCACTTATTCTTATTGTTTTGGTTGTTATCAGATATTATGCACAGTGGTTTTTGCATCTTTAAACTATTGCATAAGTTTGGAAATGGCAACAGAAAGAAAACAATTAACATTAAAAGAAAAAATTTAAATTTTAAATGCTGCTGAAAAGGAAAAATTGAGCATACAGATTCTTACTAAACATTTCAAGATTGGGATAACGCGAGTGACATTTTGAGAAATAAAGAAGAAATAAACAAACTGTAGATTACTAATTCAAATGAAAACAGTAAGAATGTGAAACTGCAGAAAATTGAAAGTAATGAAATTGATTCTATAATTTTCAGTTGGTTTACTTTTATTTGTTCAAGGAATATTCCCCTTAGTGGCCCTCTAATTTAAGAAAAGGCATTGGAAATTGTTAAAGAACTTAAATTAAATGATTTTAAGACAAAAATAAGCAAATTTTTATAACAGATTTTTTTTGCAGTCAAAAGTTCTAATCAACCGTAATAATAATCCAGTTAAAAATACTGTATACAAATGTAAATAAAATTTCATTTTACCTGATTCTAAAAATTGCATTATTTTAATTCTTAAGATTAATCATTGCAATTTATTTTAATTTTTAAAATAATTTACAATGATTAATCTTAAGAATATCAAAAAATATATAATTATGATGATTGCATGAATACATGATTAATTTTGAATTAAGTAAGAAGTAGAAATGTTAAGCATTTTCTACTATTACTGCTGTTTTCCTAACTCTCCTGAATAATAGATATCTCCAAATAGCAGATAGATACTGAATTCCTGAGATGTCCGCTCTTCAGAGATTTTACTGTATTATCTTATAACTGACATCACTTCAGAATTGAGAAAATATGATGTATTATGAAAGAATTAATAAAAACTGTTTTATGATTATTAATTAAGTTAGTATTATTAATCTTTTTTAATTCTTATATGATATAAATATTTTGAAAATTATTTTAATTACTTCTATCAAAAACAAACTATAAAGGTTTAGATATAAAAAAATATTAAAATAAGTAAGATAAATCATTCATTCAAAAACATTTTCAGCTATCCATGTAGCCTGCCTCAGTTAAAATATAGACAAAAGAAGTTCCCTTCATCCTTTCTCATCTGCCAAAACATTTTTGAATAAATAATTTATCATACTTATTTGGCTTATTGCTTACATTTATTTAATATTTTAAGTAAGAAGTATTTCATTATAAATATTAAAATAGTTATTCTTTCTTTTATAGATATTGTTATGCAACTTGAAAGATTTGGAATTGATAAAAATGATACTGATTTGAAAACTGATGATATTTTAAATTTTGGACTTAATGTTTTAAATGAATTGAATACAAGTAATTTTATGTATCATAGAGAAATGGCAGAGAGAGAATTAAGGTTTGTATTCAAAGTATTTTTAAAAATACCAAAAACATTTGCTAATGAATATATAATGAACAAATAAACAAGCTCTTATGACTAAAAATAACAAATATTTTTATTATCTGAAATGTTTTCAGTTACTTGGTTTCATGACTTATAGCGATACAGAACTGGATTTATATACAGTTGATTCTGCTTAATTGGGCCACTGGTTAATTGGGGAAACTGCTTAATCAGTCCAAATCTCAAAGAACAGAAATCAAACTAATAAACTAATATATAATTTAAACACTTAATTGGGACAACTTTTCGCTTAATTGGGACAGTAGCAGAAAAAAAATTTAGCAATTTTTGACATATTTTAGAGATTTTTTGAAAGTATGTCAACACTACATTCACTAATATTTAGCAATACAAGAAAACCTTGTGCTGATGGCCACCTGAGCTAGGTGGCCAACCTGTAAGCTGTGGCCACCTTAATATCCACCCAAGCATTGGCTAGTGATATTTAATTTTGGCACCTTGTGTGCAACATCTATTAGGTTGTCAGCAAATTGTGTTTTGATCAGAAATGCCAGAGATGGGCTCTAGATCTTCTATCAGCTGAACATTCTAAAGTGAAAAAACCCAAAAACAGACATTAATTAGTCTGTTTGGGTTGGGAGGTCAAATTTCTTTTCTTAGATTTAATTAACAATGTAAAGCTGTATCATAAACTTTGTATTTTAAACTTTGATGTTTAATAAAGAAATTTGTAGCATGTTTGGTGGCCACAATCTCAGTCACCAAAAACTGACCACCTAGCACAGATTTTCCTGTACTAGCATGATGCAAATCAGTTATCTATCATTGTATGTCTGGCAATTTATGCATCTGCTAAGAGTCTACAATTACTATATACTATACTTGATCTAGCAATATTCATTTGCAGTGTTGATTTTATTTAAAATTTTTAAATCTTTGCCAAGATGACAAGAATTGAAATCATAACAGCACTACCAGCAAGTACCAAAGAAATTTTTAATTTCGTAAAACGTTTTCGGACCCATCATTGGTCCCTCGTCAGTACAAGTTTCTTAAGCACATAACATTCAAAAAAAAGAACAAATTTCTTTGGTACTTGCTAGCAGTGCTGTATTGAACTCTGATATTGTGTAAAAGCAAGTAGTTTTTTCATATATATTCTAAGAATTGAAATTGTAAAATTTATCATGTATGTATTGTTTTTTCTTTACTATTTATAGTAAAAATATTTTCATATTTTTGGTTTAATAAAGCATTAAAATAGGTACCTAATTATTATTTTTTACCTTTTTATTTATTCAACTACGTATTACATATTTTCTTTTAGAATTTATTATTAATTCGTTTAATTGGGGCAGCCGCTTAATTGGGCCAAAATGGATTAGTCCCAACGTGTCCCAATTAAGTGGAATTGACTGTATATTGTAGCTTCTAAGTTGTAATATTTAAGAATCTCTCTCAAATGCATTTAATATTTTTAGTGAAGTGTAAGGCTCTAAGCTATATGTTGTCTAACTTATATGTAATTCTGGTCCAGACTATACATTACAAAATAATAGTATATTATTCTTTTGTAATGTATAGTATTATAATATTAAAAAAAATTCTAGAACTGTTAGAAAAAATTCTTAAATTTAAATATTTTAAAATATTTTGATTACAAAGCAGTACAGTTTTGATTATAGTTTATATTTTAATGTTTTACAATTGCAACCCATACATTGGATAATTAATTTTAGAGATTGAGTATAATTTAAATTAATTTTCTTGTATATCATATAAACACTACTGGCCATTAAAATTGCTATACCACGAAGGAATGCAAATAACAGAATGATATTTATTGGACATATACAAGATAGTGGAAAGAACAAGTGATTCAATTTACAGGAAATCAGGATGTATAGATATTGAGAAATCAGTACCCAGAGCAGCCACCTCTGGCAGCAATAACAGCATTTATCTGCTTGGGTATGGAGTCAAACAGAGATTGTATGGCATGTATGGGTACCACAGTCCATGCAGCTTCAACACTATGCCACAGTTCATCAACAGTAATGATTGGTAAGTGGTGACGTGCTAGTTGCTCCACAATCATTGACCACACGTTTTCAATTGGTGAGAGATCAGGAGAATGTGCTGGCCAGGACAACAGTCAAATATGTTCTGCAGCAAGGAGGGTCAGGACAGTATGGGCAACATGCGGTCGTGTATTGTCCTGCTGAAACGTTGCGTTAGGAGGCCTCAAAGATAGGGCAGAGTCACAGGCCTTAACACATTAGAGATGTAACAGTTGCTGTCCAAAGTGCCGGGAATGCACACAAGAGGTGATCGAGAGGTGTATCCAATGGCATCCCATACCATCACTCCAGGTGATGGGCCGTATGACGATGTCGAATGCATGCAGGCAATGTGCATTCTCCACGATGCCGCCACACACGGATGCAACCATCATGGTGCTGTATACAGAACCGGGATTTGTCTGAAAAGATAACGTGACGCCATTCCTGCATCCAGGTTTGTCGTTGATCACACCATTGGAGGCGTTCCTGTTTGTGATGCAGTGTCAAGGGTAGCCGAAGCCATGGTCACCGTGCTGATGGTCCATGGTGCTGCAAATGTCCTCAAACTGTTCGAGTAGAAACTTGTTGTCCTTCAAACGACTCCATTTCTCGACTCAGAGTTCGTGACAAGGCTATGCAATCCCTTATGGCCATGTGGATAAGATGTCTGTCTTCTCAGCTGTTAGTGATGGCGGCTTCTGAGATCCTGCACGACGTTCCGTCTGACTGTCCTGAACCCATTGATTCCATATTCTGTGGATAGTCATGGGATCTCGAGCAACCTAGCAGCAATATTGCGGTTACGATAAACCACAATCCCGGTAGGCTACAATCCTTCCTCGATCAAAGCCTGACACATGCTGGTAGGCATTTCTTCTTCTTACACGAGGCATTACAACAACTTTCTTAGCCACAAACAACATTCAAATGCAATTTGGGTATGAGAAATCTGCTGTCAAATCTCTGCTTTTATACACGTGTTAGGTGTCGCTACCACCACCTGCTTTGCATGAATGCACTGAAAATCTAATCATTTGCATATCACAGCATGTTCTATCTGTCATGCAAATTTCATGTATGTGGAGTGCCGCCTTCCTGCTGTAGCAATTTTAATGGCCAGTAGTGTACTTATGAATAAACTTGTCTGGTGTATAAGCCAGCCCTTCTATTTGAGTTTAAAAATCTTAAAATTTGAAATCTATGAAGCTGACACTCAAATTTCAACAGTCAGAACAATACTTTGCTTGTGCAGTAACTGAAGTAATAACTTTTACAATCAAATAAAAATTTTTCAAAAAATTATAAATCATGAAGCAGTTGTTTATTTAGATGCTTTTTATTATGTTATGCATACCTAATCCTTATAATATATGAAATAAGAATACTCAAATTTGATCCAAGTTAGTATTGGAAACAAAACATTAGCCATCTTTCTCTAATTCAATATAAATACAGGAATACCTCGATTATCGTGGTTTCAATTATTGCGATTCTCGATTTATCACGGTTTATAATTTGATACCAAAATTCAATTATTGCGCTCAAAATTCGAATTATCGCGGCTTCGAGATATAGCCCACTATATAAGCAACCAGAATTACATTTGTTCTCCAGATAACTTTCTTTAGCACTTCGTTTTTATCCGACGGCAGTTGCTCATCACTCATCAGTAACTGTCCGCCTTTACCTGAAGTATACGTAGACGGGGCCAGCTTAACCCGGTAAGCAGATGATGCACAGCATTGGGGTCACCAAAATTATCATTTTCTCAAAATTGTTACTCAGCAATACTGTACATTGCTGAATAGATATTACAAGAAAGCTGCATCAGGTGCCGGGATCTCTAAAGTCGGCCTGACATGTGAATTTTATTTCTTTTCTTATTTATCCCTACAATGAATTATAAAAGAAGCAAGGATGATATCAAGTCAACAGCTTTCAAGAAGAAAAGTAGAGAATCCGCTTAGAAGATTGGCACGTTGTTTAACACATTTTTTGCACCTCGTATATAAAATTTAATTAATAGATTTGAAAAATCCTCGGCAGATGATCACCCATTTTACATGCATTATTTATCCCGATTATCGCGGATTCGATTACTGCGGTATTTTTCATGGCAACAATAACTTCCTTGGCAGTGATCACCCATTTTACATGCATTATTTATCCCGATTAAGGATTCGATTATTGCGGTATTTTTCGTGGCAACATTAACCGCGATAATTTCGATTATTGCGGTATTTTTCGTGGCAACAATAACCGCGATAATCGAGCTATTCCTGTAGTTGCTATATTTTATTAACAAGGTAATGAAATGTGGCAATATTCTTGATGCATACACAGTTCCTGTAACAAGAAATATTTTTATTTTTTAAAACGTTTTCAGCCTTAATTTGAGATCCTCCTCAGTACACACATTCACAAGAGTCTCAAATTAAGGCTGAAAGCGTTTTAAAAAAATTAAAATATTTCCTATTACAGGAGCTGTGTTTGTATCAAGACTATTGCTAAAGAACAGGAGTTTTTAATAAACAGTATTAAAATATGGCGATTACAGTATATACTCGAATATAAGCCGATCCGTTTATAAGCCGACCCCTCAACTTCAGAGTTTAAAAATCGGTAAAAATGCATAACTCATGTATAAGCCTATCCCCTGACTTTAGCACTTAAAATTCGGCAAAAATCTGAAACCGATAAATTACGTGATTTTTTTTGATTTTTAAATTACGTGATTTTTTTGATTTTTAGTTATCAATAATAATGCCATTTACAAAAATAAATATTTTATTGAAACTTTAAATATATACATATAAAATAAATTTTATAATACAAACACCAATATATAATTTAAATTTTATGTTACCTGAAGCGATCGAGCATGTCGCGCTGCTGACTCCAAGCTGCGTTTGTATAAGTGCATCAGATAGGCGACGCCGTGCCGGGACGCAGAAATTCTCGACGACAATCCAGCACAGCACACTTACATAAGATTCTTGGATTATTGTCGGAATTTCTGTGTCGCGGCGTATCAGGCAGCGCAGCATCACCTAGCTAATGCACATATAAATGCAGGTTAGATTCGGTGGTGCGATGCACCAGAATGCACTTATATAAATGAAAGTTAGATTCGGTGGCACGACCCACTGGATTGCATCAGGTAAAGTAAAATTTTACTTTACCCGATGCGGATGTTAGGGTGACATCGCTTCAGAAAATATCAAGTTAACGAATAATAATAAATTTTGATAATTTACATAAAAATATTTTCTTTTTATTATTGTTATTGAATAACTCTTTTCTTTTCTAAAAAAATTCATATTTAAGTATCACAATAAAAATTCCATTGGAATACGTCTACGTCACACAGCTCCCAAGAGACCGTTCAAAGTTTCGTTTTCCCTTATTTGTATTTTGTCTAGTTGAGTTAGTAGAGTTGAGTAATAGTTGAGTTATTGTATTCAAATCTTTGATCGTATTTTATCCTAACGATGACGTCATACACCATTAGGATGACATGTGCAATGTGATTTCTAGACGTTAAGCGTGCGATTTCGAAGTTTTGATTTTGCTTACAATGAACTTTTTGATAGACTAAAGTTATTTTTCAGTACAGATTTTAAATAATTATTATTTTTTCATTATTTTAAATATTATTTTAGTTACTTTTTAATCTATTTTAATTAAATCATGGATGAGTTAAATATAATAAGCATTTATGGATTACTAGCGAATGGATATTAATAATATTATAAATATTAATTTATAATAATGAAAAATAAATCCTAAGTAAGATTCTTGATCGAGTGTCGAATTTTCGCATCACATCGTATTGGCCAGCACGGCATCGCCTATTTGATTATAGTATATAGATGCAGGTTGGAATCAGCGGCGCAACACGCTCGATCGCTTTGGGATAAGATAAAATTTTACCTGATATTGTATTAAATGAATTATTGCAAAATTTCCTTCCTGGTCTTCAGGAGATGTTCAATAACCTATATTACTTCAATGATTTTGCTTATTACTTCAATTTCTCTAGCCAAAAAAAAGTTGATTTTTTCGACCTGTGTATAAGCCGACCCTCCCACTTCAGAAAATTTTTTTGAGAAAAAACCTTGGCTTATACACAAGTATATATGGTACTTATAGTATTTTTTTAATTAAACATATTTCATTAATTCTAAGAGAGAAATTTTTCACTTTTTTTATTTTAAAATGATAATGTATCCTAAAATTGGTATAAAAAATAAAATAAACTTTCCATTATTTAATTTGAAGAAATAAATCATTGCTATGTTAGTTAAAAATAATGGTAATTTTTTAGTCTCTGTTGTTTGAATATTTATTTTAGATATGTTTTGAATAGTATGATAATGAAAACTCAAACATCAGTTAAAAGCACTTTAATAGATAAAAAAATATATACTGATAAACAATTTTAATTAGTATATGTATGTTTATTTTTAAATTATTAGTGTTGAAAAATTTTTTAATTTTATGATTACATTAGAAATATTTATATAAATGAACTTTTATAACAAAAATTTTGCATTTATCATTTAGAAAATCAAAGAATTTATTCTATCAAGTCAAAATGAATATATTGAATAATGATCATTTCATATTTGTTAAAGAAAAGATTGCCAATATCAGAAAATATGTACAGAATTTATTATTTATATTAAACAAAGATGTTTATTTACAAATAAATGAAACATATGCCATTCTTTCTATGGAAAAATTTTTGAATGTTACATTTCAAGTAAGTACTACAACATATTTTATCAGATTAAATATTTTTAACTATTATAATCTATGTAATTTGACTTTATCTCTAAAAAAATATGTTCATATATTATAGTATTGAAACTAATCATAGTGAAATGAAAATATTGCTTTATTTTTCTTATTAACCAATAAAGTTTAGTGGCAATTAATAGAATGATGTTATTTTTCAATGTTTACTATAATGCATTAAATCCAAATTTTTTAAATTTGATGATAGATTTATTTTTCAGAAATTTATAAACAAATTATATACTCTATTTGTTTTAATATTGAAATAAATGAAATATTTCATTTTTTTTATTTCTTTTTATTATATTTTATTGAAAATAGAAATATTTTAATAAATTTTTATGCATGGAGCAATGTAGTTAAGTGTTTTTGACAAAATTTGACAATTAAAGGGCACAAATGCAAAACAATATTGTATATAAGCAGATAGAAAACAAAATATATTTTAATCTTTCTGTTACTGCCCAGACTATTTTGTAAATGCCCATTTATGAAATAGTCTGGGTAACAACAGACTATTTCGTAAGTGTTTGAAAACAAATGATAAATTCTAAATATATAAATATAAAGGTATTATATATATATAATAACCTTTATTTGTATTATTTTTCTTTATTCCAATATCTTTAAATAATGTATCATATATTGTGTATATAAATATAAAGGTATTATATATATATAATAACCTTTATTTGTATTATTTTTCTTTATTCCAATATCTTTAAATAATGTATCATATTAAGAACATTATAAATATGGTATTATTTGAAAGTTTTTAATATGCTTTTTAAATCCTGAAGTTCATATTCACATAATCTATTATTTTAATACAGGTACTACTTTTATTGCTTTTGCTGATTGCAAATAAATGGTTTAAATAAATTTTAATAGAAACTTCTTTAGGATACTTTGGGCCAAATATATCAGATATCTTTACTTTTTAACTATATTTTTCATTTATTTAAATACTTCCAAATTTTAATAATTGTAATTAGCTAACTGTAATAATTAATACCTATAGTCAATAAATATATTGAATACTGATATTTTTTAGATGACAAAAGCTTCTCATAAGATAAAAGTTCATAAAAGAAAATTAAAATCCCATTACTTCTATATTAAAATCTCCAATTAGTTTATATTCTAAAATTTATTCCCAAAAATTTTATCACCATTTTAATTCAGCAAAAATGATATTTAAATATGAAAAATATAATAAATTTTCATAAATTATTTGAGCAGCAAGTTTAAAATTATTAATAGATGCAATATTCCAGATTTTTATCAAATTAATTTGACACTTCTGATATATAGTTACATTGCTATAATTATTAGACAATATATAAATAGTATATATATATAAAATATTCAAATTTAGTCTATTTGTAAAATGAAATTTAAAGAAAAATAAATACTTCCTTAATTTCTTTAAAATATTTTTCATTTTAATTTAAAAAATAAACCTCATAAATCTTATTCAAATGTTTCTGTCAAAAATATTTATTATTTGGACCGTTTATTTTGAAAGTGGTGTTAGTCCATTTTTTTTTAAAAACTGAAATATTACATTAATTTAGTGTAAACTTTTTATTTATGTAATATCTCATTGTTTTAAAAAAATGGACTTACACCACTTTCAAAATAAACAGTTCATTTTATGTTTTTAAACTGATAATAGAAGAAACCTTTTATCATTAATAGTTATGTACTGTATGAAAATCCAAGTTATAAAAATGAAAATTTTTGTGTTAACTGAAATAACAGATAAGGATTAGTACATTTCCAATAAATAAAAATTCATAAATTGATTACTTGTATTATTAGAGTTATCTGAATACATTTATTTGAACAAAATAAGATTTTCAGAGATAAAATTTTTATTTGTGTATTATTTTGATGGTAAAGAACTGGCGTATAAAAATACAACCATGCTCAGGTTATTTTAGTAAAGAATTGCCCTTTGGAGTCCTCTATTGCATTTTTACACTAAGATGACTGATAACATAAAATCTAAATACAATTGACTATATAATACAAACTATGAAATAAACTAAATAACTAAATATTAATAAATTCAATGATAAATTTCAATTTAATTAAAAGTTAAAATCCCACTACTACTACATTAAAATCTCTAATTAGTTTTAGATTCTAAAATTTATCCCCAAAAATTCTATCACCATTTTAATTCAGCAAAAAGTAAGTACTACAACATATTTTATCAGATTAAATATTTTTAACTATTATAATCTATATAATTTGAGTTTATCTTTAAAAAGATATGTCCATATATCATAGTATTTAAACTAATCATAGTGAAATTATAAAAATATATCAAAATTTTATTAAAAATAATAGATTTTATATTATAAATCATATGATTGATAAGTTTCTTAAAAACTTGTTTTCATAAAAATGACTAGTATATTTTTATAATTCTGTTTATTTAATGAGTTATGTCTAAAATGTTTTAAAATATTAATAATTTCACATTTTGTGCTATTAAAGAAGATAATATTTGAGATTATAGAGGATATATTATATTAAACACAATTATTGCTTTGTGTTTTTAATGTATATTATTATTATTTAGCTGTAATTTGAGGAAGATACCACTTTTATTAATTCTTCCAAACATTATATTTTGTATAATTTTATGTATAAATGAATGAATAATTTTGGCAATAAACACACAAAAATTTGCATTAAATTCTAAATGCAAATTTAGTCCTATATGCAAATTTCTTATTAAGAAGGAAACTGCATATTGAAAACTTAATAGACAAATAATTTATTGCTTCTGGCAATGAGTAAATTGAATGAATACAGTTCCCAACTTTTGAAAATTCTAACATAAAACAAAAATTCTATGTTTATGACATTTATCAACAATGATTTGCAAAAATTATCATCACATCAACTTATATGCTTCTTCAGTTAGCTGTTTTGTTTCAGTTCAAGAATTTTTTCTGAAATGATTATATTGAAAATACACTTCACTATAAAGAAATTCACTTTTAAAAAATATCTACCCAAAGTTCTCTAACTGCATATTTCAGAAAAAAATTGGAAATAACCCACCTCTATCAATATCTATAACTCATCAAAAGAGGTAAAATAAATAAATCAATTTCTTCATTATTAGAAGTTATGTTTTTGTTTCTTCATAATCTATTAATTAAACATCTAAACAAATCAAACTCTGGCATTCTATTTAATAAAATCAGCTAAAATAGCTGCATACATTTTTAATAGTTTTTTATTGATGGTTGGATTGGCCATGTGTAACATTTTGGCTTTGTAGCATAAGACTCGGGATTGACTCCAGGTATCAAACGTCAGAAAATTTTCTTAAAGGATCTAGGCATAATCAGTTAACCCGTCAATTATAGTCAACAGGACTGTAATTGACGGGTTAACTGATGACATATGCGGACAACTCATAGTTTGATTTGGAATGCTCCTACTATTTAGTAATAAATCAATGATTGGGAGAAGTAGCATTTAAAAAATAATTATTATTATGTATACTTTTTACTAAAATTTATGTAGTAAAAATGTAAACATTTCACTTTTTTGTTTTTGCCTAATATTGTCTTTATTTTTATCAGTATAAATTGCATTGGTAAGGAAGATACATATTTTCTTCATTCTAAAAAATAAATAAATATTTATTCTATATCATAATACTATATTTTTTAAAAATATGTTGAATATTTTAAGTTTTGATGGTTAGAGAACCTAACTTCTGTTTATAACATTGTATGTTTGGGAAAGTGTTCAGTTATGACAAATTAGAATTGAAACTGAAAGTTTTGAATGCATCCCTGTTGTAAGTTAGGAACATCCCTTTTAAAATATCACATTATTGTCATATCAACTAGCTATAAAAAATGATACCTTTTGTAAGTTATATAATTTTTGCACAAACGCATGTATGCATTATTGAAAATTAGATTGGGATTGGATGCGTAGAGATGCTT
The DNA here is from genome assembly GCA_000484575.1 of Olivierus martensii. Lineage (NCBI taxonomy): Eukaryota > Metazoa > Arthropoda > Arachnida > Scorpiones > Buthidae > Olivierus > Olivierus martensii. Next base: position 32,623 of record AYEL01091033.1, on the reverse strand, counting down.
AGAGGAAAAGAATATTTGCATAAGTAATACGATCTGTTGCAAATAATAATCGTCATGAAATCGTAAACAAGATGGAAAATAAATGCAACAATATTATTTTGGAAAAAATATACTGTGCATGTGTGCACTTTGTGTGTGTACCTCAGAGGAATATGACACTAGGTTTAATTTCAAAAAATTGGACATGGTGTCATAAGCCTCCAAGGTACAGATATATAAGTGAATTATTTCATCTTCATAAAATATTTCTAAGCTGTAATTATTATCTTTTTAAGTAAGAAATACTGATTAAATATTATGTAAATTATGTTAATTTCTTTTATACTTAATATACTATTTCAATTTTTCTCATTATTTAATTTTTTTCTTAGGATTTAGAATCAGGGTCTCAGCCAGGAACATCAACAGAAACTCCTTTGAAAAGTTTACCTGCATTAACTCTGATCAGCCAAGGAAGGAATCAGTAGAGACTTTTCATGTTTGTAATTTTGTGATTTATATGTCAATGCATGTCGAGTTCATGCAAGTTGTCAAAGGAGACCAGAGAGTTGTGTGAAGATCTGTAAATAAAAGAATAGACAGTGCATGATAAATTCTGTCAAGAATTAGCATTAGGCAATGATAGTTAAATGGACTGTGGACTGAATTTCAGCCAAAATCCATTATACTGTGCCTAAAACTTCCATTGTTTCCATTACTATGGTAGGAGATAACTGTTGCACAGAGTCCTACTATGCAGAAGGGAGATATTTCCTTCCACATGTCCAAGTATCCAAGTAAAGAAGCTGCCAGGCTATTGACATCCAGTATATTCTTGGACTGATTTTTCTCAGGTCATGTCTGCTTCTCTTCATTGTATGTACATCCTGTTAGCATATGTATTTTTAATTTTGTTGTGCTAATACCACATAGTCATAAATTTACAAATGTTTCAGTTTATTGTGTTCATTTTTAGTCAAGATTTTTCATTAACATATTAATAAGTTTCTGTTGATTACCAAACTAAAATATATATTCGAATAATGGTTAGTGAAGAATCTTGTCTAATAAAATAATAATAATTATTTAATTGTTTGGAATTTAATAGCAATGTTAAAGTTGTTTTGGTCAAATTGTTTAAATTACTTCCTTCCAGAATACCTCTTATATTAATATATGCTTTATATATTGTGAAAACGTAATTTCAGTTTTTTGAAGTGTGTAATGTTATCCAAGAATTTTTACTTAAAAAGTTATAATTAGTATTATTCCCTGAATAATTTATGATATTTTTAATGGTCAAGATTTAAGTAACAGTATAACATTCCGTGTAATTAAACATCACTTTTGACAGGGCACATCTATCCCAAGACAAACATATCTGGTGCTCACAACTGAAATTTTTCTAGTCTCCAGGCTATGCAAACCAGTCTCAGAAATTTTAGGTATAACCAAGACTATTAATTTTTTTTTATATTCAAAGGTAAATATTATTTTAATTTACACAATTTGCATTTTAATCAGATTATCAACCACTGCCAAGCATATATATGGTACACTCAACCATACTAATATCCAAGAGCCAGAAAGCTGTTACTTTGGGCAGGCTTGTGGTAGTTTCTTTTGTGCGAATGTAGATATGTACATAGGAGCTTGAATATTTTGTGGTCACTATGGTCTGTGCTAAAAAGGCTTGATAGGTCAAGTGAGAAAACTAAAACATGGGTCACATTTCAAAAGAGATTATTTATACAATTAAGCATCGCTGTCTCACTTCACCTGACAAGCCAGCTTTCCCAGCAGCAGAATATGTACATACACAAGCATTTGCATATGGTGTAGAAATTTTAAGTTAATCGATGATATTAATGTAAAATTATTTTGCTGAAATTATGGGAAGAGTTATTTGTCAGTTCCTATTTAATATTATAGTTTAATATTATGATTTACGAAGATACTTGTTTAAAAAATTCTCTTAATTATGATTATTATTATAACATATATATATTTATATTATATATGTGTGTATTCACAATATAATACACATGCCATGTATGTGTTTATTATATTGTATAAATTTTAAATAACATAAACTAATTCTAAATTATTGCATTTGACATATCAGATTCTAAGGATAACACAGCCAGTGTTATAAAGGATAAAAAAAAAACAAAAACTAGTCTATTTTATCAAATTTTTCCGATTTTAAAACTTTGTTCATAATTGAAAATCATGACAAAAAAGTTGGCTTTAAAAATTTTTCTGTTTTTAGTGTTAAGAAAAAAAAAATGTTAATTGTTACAAAAAACATTTTAAAATATTTGTCTTCCCCGATAGCATTTAATGAAAAGAAAATTTGATCCAGGTTTAATATATATATATAAAATAATATATATACTTTATTATAATATACCTCCTGTAATGAATTGATCAAAATGTATGAATGAGTTTGCTGTATTTTCTTAATTTATAACATCCAAAAATTTAGAATAACCAGTTTATATGAGTTTTCTGTTTAGAAACTGCCATGCATGAGAAAAATAAATAGTTTATAACAATTGATGTGTTTTGATTTGATGAATATAGAGATACTTTGCGTATATCTTTTTAAAAAGAAGAAAAAAATATACAGTAGGTTGATATTGGGATAAGTACAGTATTTTGTTCAATATTCTTACCGGTTGGATATCAACTGAAAAAATACATATTCTATACTATTCCAAAGACATATTGATGACAATTATGTCTCTACACATTAATAAGAACACACACACACACACACACACACACACACACACACACACACACACACACATTTACTATACTGAATGATTTTTTAAACTTCATTTGTTATGAAAAACATAGTATTTCAGAATTTAAGATGAAGGTTTTAGTAATTTATTTGTTAACATATACAGGTACTGTATTTTAACTGATTCTAATAGTTTACTTTCCATGATTTTCATCCACCATTGTTTCTTGATATCATAAATTTTTTGTTTTGTCCACCATATTCTTAAATAATATAAGAATTTTCCAAATTATAAATTTTATCAGTATCAAAAGATTCTTGAGAACTCAAAGAATAAAAAAACTAATCATTAATTCTACACAATTTTCTTTAGAGATTTGAAATTTAGATATATGTTTGATTTTCCTGTTATACAATATATACAGTCATACCTCACCTTACGTCGTTAATTCGTTCCAACACTCGCGACTTAAGTCGAATAAAAACACTAAAAAACGACATAGACCCCCAATAAACGACCTCGTAATATCGCTAATAACATTTTTAAGTTTCTAAATAATTCTATAAATAATTTTGCATTATTTATAAAAACACTAAAAAACGACATAGACCCCCAATAAACGACCTCGTAATATCGCTAATAAAACATTTTTAAGTTTCTAAATAATTATATAAATAATTTTGCATTATTTTATTCTTATTCATTTTTGTGTGATTTCTGCCCTTTTGGTTTTTAGATATTGAGTTTTTAATAAGTTCATTGGCCGACGTAACGTACAGTTGCATAAACTGTCGTTTAAGGGTGGGTCTCACGGGCATAAACGCGGCGTCAATACGTTGACGACATACTGTAAATGCTAGGACATGGAATGCTCTAGGAATTATGCTCATGCTAGGAATGCTCCCACATCGACGCCATAACAAATAATAATTTTATCTTAGACTATTTACAATGTCGAATGTTCAAACTTCAAAAGCGATCTTTGAATTACTGCGTTTGATTTTTATAAAGCTTAGCGCCGGCCCTGATCCGACTACCTCGTTACCTATTATGGCGCATTCGGCAAAATTGAAATTAGCGCCCTCTTCCCTTCATCTAATAAAGCGCTTCATAAAAATATCGGTTACTATGAAAGTCAACCAGATGGCCGGGTGACAAAGTAACTGATTACCACCTTGGAAAATCTGGATTTGATTCCACATTCAGGTTCTCAGGAATAGCGCTAAACCATATCATTAAATCTTACTATGGACATATAGATATCACGATGACATCATGCCGCAACTAGGGCACTAAATAGAGAGTATACTCGTGCTGCGCCATATTTGGTCCAAAACGCCTTATATTGGTCCAGTATATACCATATTTTTAAACTTCTAGAATAATGTAATTATCGAGATTAGTTCTATCTACAGTAAAAATTTAAAATGTACGATTAGGAATACAGGGTGTCCCGTAAGTCGTGGTCGTAAATTTAATGGCATGCATATTCAATAGCAAGGAACAAAAAACTCCCTATGAACATAGGTCAAACAACGCACCGTTTCCGAGAAATGATGACTTTATTGACAAATAGAGCAACAACTCGTACAGGTGTTCCTTTGGTAGTGTCTCGTGTACCTTGAACTCATAGCAAATGCTCAAAATGTCCACCATGAACACGGCAGCATGCTTCAGCTCTTCTCCTCAAAGAGGCACACAAACGTTCGCAAAGACCAGCATTCTCTCGCATGTTTTCAAAGGCGTTCTCCACACGATGGCACAGGGCGTCCACAAAAACGTTCGCAAAGACCAGCATTCTCTCGCATGTTTTCAAAGGCGTTCTCCACACGATGGCGCAGGGCGTCCACAATATCCACTCGTTGCGCATACACATGCTCTTTTCGAAAACTCGTAGGAGGTGTTCCTTTGGTAGTGTCTCGTGTACCTTGAACTCATAGCAAATGTTCAAAATGTCCACCATGAACACGGCAGCATGCTTCAGATCTTCTCCTCAAAGAGGCACGCAAACGTTCACAAAGACCAGCATTCTCTCGCATGTTTTCAAAGGCGTTCTCCATGCGATGGCTCAGGGCGTCCACAGTATCCACTCGTTGCGCATACGCGTGCTCTTTTAGATAGCCCCAGATGCAAAAGTACAATGGGTTCAAGTCCGGAGATCGAGGAGGCCATGCACGTGGTTCACCCCAACCAATCCACCGATGGTGAAAGGTGACAGTCAGGTGACTCCGCACAGCCAGCTGATAATGAGCGGGTGCACCATCATGCATGAACCACATTTGTTGGCGAATCGCAAGAGGCACATTTTCTAATAACTCAGGGAAATCCTTTTGCAGGAATTGGAGATAGGCAGCTCCTGTGAGCCTCTGCGGAAGGATGAACGGTCCAATGATACAATCCCCTATTACACCTGCCCACACATTGATGGAAAATCGGTCCTGATGATGTGCTTCTCTGATGGAGTGAGGATTAGCATAAGACCACTCATGATAGTTGTGGAAATTAAAGATCCCATCGCGAGTGAAGCAGGCTTCGTCAGTGAACAGAATGAACGTCAGAAAAAGAGGACACCTAATGCACTGTCGCAGCAACCACCTGCAGAATCGTCGTCGTGGAGGATAATCTTGTGCGCGTAGACCTTGCACCCTCTGGATGTGGTATGGGTAGAGACCATTTTCGTGCAAAGTTCTCCAAGTAGTGTTCCGACTTACACCCTCTGCGATGGCGATCCGTCTTATGCTGGTGGTTGGATCCTCTTCCACACGCTGCAGTATGGCCTCTTCCCGTGCAGCAGCGCAAACAGTTCGCGGACGTCCTTCGCGGGGGGTGATGTTAAATGTACCAGTGTCACGTAAACGCTGGTGAAGACGGATGAACATGCGACGATTAGGGTGTCGTCGGTTTGGATACTTGTCTCTGTAAAGACGCGCTGCGTCTGCTGCATTCCCATTTGCCTGACCGTACGTGAAATGCATATCCGCCAACTCGGCATTGCTGTAACCTGCTGCAGCCATGTAGTCTCACTCACACACAGTCCAGGCAACGAATCAGCCAGGTCTACTTCCTTCCATTTACATAAACAGGACATTCCATTTACATGGCAAGGGGAAGAGGTTTAGTTTCTTTACGCATCATCATCATCATTTCTCGGAAACGGTGCGTTGTTTGGCCTATGTTCATAGGGAGTTTTTTGTTCCTTGCTATTGAATATGCATACCATTAAATTTACGACCACGACTTACGGGACACCCTGTATAATTTATTAACCAAAACTTCAATTATAATCAATCGATATCTTGTTGACATCCTATAAAAGAGCTTCTGTCATTTGAAAAATTTGGTATTAAACGCTATCAAGTAAATAAATAAAAAAACGATTGTATGAAATTAAACATTTCAATGTTTCCGATACATTTTAAAAGTCACAACTTCCATTTATTTTATGTATTTTTTTCATTAAACTGAAATCTTTAGATTACTACTATAGCGGCCTATGGGAAGGACTAGAAATGGCGGATGCGTATACCCCCTATCTAGAGCTCAACCGCAACGAGTATCGTGACGTCATAAACTGGTGGCGACTTATGACGTCATCCAACGTTTCGTCATGATGACATCATATCGAATTGTGATTCGTCCTAATAGATATTGAAGGCAAGCTAAGAAATCGGGTAAATCATATGTCACTCATATACTACACTACTAATTAGCACTTAAAGCATCATCTATTGGCCATTAAGACACTTCGACGCCGCATCCTTTTAGGATAAAGGATGCGGCATCGAAGTGTCCTTTAATGGCAGAATATCCCTGCCAAATTTCATGAAAATTTTTTAGTTAGTTTAAAAGTTGTTAATGGAGAAATGCACACAGATATGGGCCCGATCTTCGTAAAGTAGGCTAAAATACTAAAGAACACGTGAAGCGCATCTGAGCGGTGGATAGATCTTATTTAGTTCGACTCAGCGCCCTGTAATTAAGATTATTTGCTAGGTCAACAGGTTAAATTTCAAAGTGCGCCCAAAAATGGATTGAAGAGAATGATTCCGTATATGAATGGTAAGAAATGTAAAACCCTATATTGCATTGATATGCATATAGGGCAGGGACGGATTAAGACCCTTAGATGCCCTAAGCACTAATTAATTTTGGTACCTTTGAGGCTGTCTGAGACTTTGAAAGATTATGAATGCACATGCAATTAACAACCAGCGACAGTTGGCACCTAAAAGAACTTCTTATGAGTTAATACTCGTCACTTGTATTGTTTCAAACATGTCTAGATTTATTCAAAATTTGTATAGCTTCCAATCTGCGAGCACAGTGTACTTTATTTTGCAGGATAAACATGATGACACAAGAGAGAACACTTTATAAATAGAACTTATTCATTTTTCATTAAATTTTGAAAATGGCTATAAATTTAATTAATTAAATAATTTAAATGATAAATTCGGATATGAAAAATTTGTGGTGTCCCCTTCCCTTGATGCCCTAAGCACGTGTTTACTTTGCTTATAGGTTAATCCAGCACTGATATAGGGTCTTACATTGCCATATGCCATATTCAGATGATAATGCCGGTACACGGAGCATTATCATCTGTATTCAGTACCCTCTAGTTGTATCAAATAAATCAAGATCAAATCCCGAAATGCAGACAAGAGAAAAGAGAGTTGAAGAATAGTGATTCCATATATCAATGGAATCAAATATGTAGCCATATATCTGGTGAATATCCCTCGGAAAATATATACAATGCTTTTGTTAGTTGCAGAAGGTAAGAGATTGCTCATAACTTTATATTTTCATCATCTTATTAGACATAAATATTTGTTTTTCAAACAATAGATATGCTGAAAAAGGCAGATAAACAGCGTGATAGAAATAGCTGCAATTTTGAAGAGAACCCTCTGAATGATATTCAGAAATTTTATGTTGAGGTGGAGGAGTTTTATGAAACAGGTACCGCTTATTTAGAAAAGTGGATAACAAACGAATTTTCCACCTTTTCGTTAATGTTGCTAGACTCTGTACCAGCGTGGACTGAAGTTAAAGGACAATAACATTTTTAGAAGATGGAAGCGATGTCAATAGACGATTCAGTAGTGCATATATATATTTTTTGCATATTTTACGCTCCTTTCCAATCAGGGAGACAATTCCAGGACACAATGCAAACATGAAAAGATTATTCTCTCTCATGAACTTGCAGTGGACAAAGAACGAAATCGCTTGCGTGTGTCAATAGTTGAAGCAATAATTACGCATTTAAATATCGAATGAGCTACCGAGTTTTATGATCATGTCCCACAGTGGCAACATCTCTCGAAGTCAGACAAATATCAGACGCTGGAGCATTAAGGTAAAAATTCAGAATGTAAGAAAAGACGCTAAATAATTAATTCTTAGGATAAAATTATTATTAATGTGGCAATATTAATTATTTTTATGCTTAAAAATATTCCAGTTTCTGTTATAAAATCTGGCAACACTAGAAGATCATACATGTAAATAGATGATTACATCATGGATTCGAGAAAGAACATTTAGGATAAAATTATTATTAATGTGGCAATATTAATTATTTTTATGCTTAAAAATATTCCGGTTTCTGTTATAAAATCTGGCAACACTTGAAGATCATACATGTAAATAATGATTACATCATGGATTCGAGAGAGAACGTCTTAAATTGATAATTAACGAAACATTAAAATGTGTTCGGTAAAGGCAGACAGAAAAATCAAGTCGAAATCGCGTAAAGCTGGTTTAATATTTCCAGTTGGAAGAATCGATCGTTATTTAAGAAAGGCAACTCATCATTATAGAATAGGAGGCATCACACCTGTTTATCTATCAGCTGTTCTGGAATATGTAACAGGTAAACTTCTATTTTTATTTCTTTACCTTGCAGTCTCGGAATAATGATGATCATATATGACAATTTACCGGTAAAAGCACAAATTACAAGTGATTTCACTCTTGATAAAAGATTAAATATATTACTGAACGAGACTTTTCAATGCTATAAAATGTTTTATCATTAGTGCTTACATGATTAAATAATTAATACGCTATTTATGAAAAGCAATTTCCTTAAATTAAATAATCCATGTATTGAGTAATTCATGAGCAAGTACATTTTTTTGTTACTGTCAAGCATGCAATTGTCTGTTATAAATCATGCGACTATCACCTAATAGTTGTCAGTTGTTGGAAATTTATTGGAATTATCAAGAAATTAAACCTTAATTTTTAATAGTTTATTGTATTAAAAAATTAATTAATATTCAAGAATTTATTTATTTTTCTAAAAATTGTTTTACTGGTAAAAAGTAAACAATATGAAAGATTATATTATTAAATTACATCCCATTCCAATACAGCTTTACATATCTTTCAAAAAGTAGTTTAATATTGTTCAGATATAATTCCATCTTTCTCAGTAATGAATATACTGTATTAACCAATTCGGTTGGAACGTAATTTCTTTTATTTTTTGTATTCAGATTCACTCGTCAAACCAAGCACAAACCTATGTAAATTGTCTTTGATAAATATATTATTCTTTTGATTTTATATGAAACTTGACTATAATATTTTCATTAAGTCATTTGGTTCATTCTATAAGCATAGAAATTGAATTTTCTTATTATGTATTGCAGGCCTGTCAAACTCATTTTAATTCAATGGCCATTTAATGAGTCTGTAAGATGATTGCGGGCCACATCACATTTAAATTTTTTTAAATTACATTTTGGAGTAAGGATTCAGAAATATAAATAGCATAATTAAAAATATTGTGTAATCATATGAATATATTACAAAATATATATATAATTAAAAATAATTATACAGTAAATTCATTTTGGAGTAAGGATTCAGAAATATAAATAGCATAATTAAAAATATTGTGTAATCATATAAATATATTACAAAATATAAATTTACTGTATAATTACTTTTAATTATACATATATTTTTAATTTAATTGCTTGCTATAAATCTTTAATTTTCCATTAATAGTTAAAAGTCACATTTTCTTTACAAAAACAAAAGATTTCATTAAAATTTTATAATTCAAATAACCATAACTACTAACATTTTTTAAATAAGTTAATAACACAACAAATAAATCTTTTAACAAGCCTGTTAGCCCATCGTTTATACACATCCTTCAAAGAGGGATTGTTTGGAACTTAATCATTGTATTTGTCTATCCAAAAAAATAAAGGTTTTTTTTTTTTTTGTGTGTTTTTGGAAAAAAATTTCACACAAAACGATGTAATCCAAACTATACAATAATAATCTAGATAGGATATAGGATTTTCATAACAATTATTAAAAGTATATATCCACATGGGCTCTTCTAATATAGTTGATCCAAAATATTTTGATAGTGATTAGAATCGAAGTTTGAAAACTATTATTTTAATGGACAGAATTTTCTGGTTAAATATTTTTTTCTTAATGAATGCCATGGATCATCTTTCTTGAAAACTTAAGTGGTTTTTTTACTGAATGGAATTTAATACTTTACTTTAATATAGTCATTTTGAAAAATATGAATCAGAATTTATTTCAAAAAAAAAAAAATAAGTAAAATTTGTATTTTAAGTAAATATAATTAAAAGAACCTGTTTTTCTTTAGAAATATCCTTATCGAATACTGATAGCATATTTTATTGTCACTGTTCAATGATACTTCTATTACTTAGTCAATAAAAGCACTATACTGCAATGGAGAATAATTCACATACATTTATTTTCTAAGAACAAACGTTTTCGGCCTTATTCACGGCCATCCTCAAGCTCCATAACTTAAAAACGTACAGAATTCTAGAACAATAAACTATACATAAGAACGTTCACAGTTCTAATAATTCAAAAAATTTAAGAATTTAAAATTAACACTACAAGACAAACATAATGGAGAATATATAAAACTATAACGTTCTACAGACAATAACGACAAGTACGTTTTTAAGTTATCAGTTCTAATAATTCAAAAAATTTAAGAATTTAAAATTAACACTACAAGACAAACATAATAGAGAATATATAAAATGATAACGTTCTACACACAATAACGACAAGTACGTTTTTAAGTTATGGAGCCTGAGGATGGCTGTGAATAAGGCCGAAAACGTTTGTTCTTAGAAAATAAATGTATGTGAATTATTCTCCACTGCAGTATAGTGCTCTTATTGACTAAGTATTAGTTAGAGTACAAGCAGGTATTAATTAATGGATATAGATGATACTACTATGTCACTAAAAATATATTTTCAAATAATTGAATTGTGTCATCAGATATACTCTCTAAATTAAGTCTCTCAGTTATTCTCTTCAACGGATCATTTTACACATTTGGTTAGCTAGGTGGATTAATGCTTTATAGGAAAAAGATTTTTATAGGGGAAGTAAAAATGAGGGATTGATTATGTTAACTGTATGTCACTAAAAATATATTTTCAAATAATTGAATTGTGTCATCAGATATACTCTCTAAAGTCTCACAGTTATTCTCTTCAACGGATCATTTTACACATTTGGTTAGCTAGGTAGATGCATTTAAAATTAATGCTTTATAGGAAAAAGATTTTTACAGGGTAAGTAAAAATGAGGGATTGATTATGTTAACTATATTTACTGTTTTTAATTTCTGCAAAATATGCCTCAATTCCTATTTATAAATTTGAGTGGAAATTTTGTATTGAAAAATTCTTTTTTATTGAATTTCAATACATTTAATAATTTTTTTCTTTTAAAATAATTTTCAAATATGAAAGTAATTGCAATTTGCTTCTGAATATCTTTTATTACTACCAAATATGTATTTCAATATATATATATAAATCACTTTCTTTTTATATTAATTGATAATTACACTGGAGTTTTGAGCAATTGTTTGGAAAAGAAACTCAATCAATCCAGCATAAAACCCATTGTTGAAATTATGTAATTTTGTCAATTTAATAATTATCAGATGGATCAGTACATGCTAAGACAATGATAACTGTTACTAAGATTTCATTAATTGTCTTAATTGTGATTAAATTTGTTAGTAGTAGTACTTGATTTGTGATGGAGTTTAGTTTGAATCCCACTGTTGAAAGTCAAAAATGCCCCAAATTTAAGGATTTTCCATTACTAATCTTTATTAGGACAACTGTATATAATAATTTGATAATTGTTACTAAGATTTCATTAATTGTCTTAATTGTGATTAAATTTGTTAGTAGTACTTGATTTGTGATGGAGTTTATTTTGAATCCCACTGTCGAAAGTCAATGCCCAAAATTTAAGGATTTTCCATTACTAATCTTTATTAGGACAACTGTACATTATTGTAATAAATATAATAATAAACATACAAACAAACACAAAAATATAAGAATCAAACATAAAAAGAATACTTTTGGTACATCAGTCCATTGGGCATAGATTGATACATATGTGAATTGCATTGATCAATCACAGTATTTTACCAATGACATCACAGTTGTAAGTTGAGGATGACTCATAATAATATATTTAAAAGACAACCTGATGATCTCAAATAAATTTTCTCCAACAATTTCTCAAATTTTTTTTGCTGGTGTACTACTAAATGAAATTTAGCAACTTAATATATTGCCAATAAATATTTTATTTGTATTTAAATAAAATCAACATAATTTTCTGAATAATTGCTAAGTTTAGTTTTTAAAGGATTGGTTGATTAGAATTATGCTAACAAATCACGAGAGATATATTTCATGGCATACAATTAGTGTTCATCAGTGGCTGGACAGCACCTATGATGGAGTCAAGTAGATTTATTGAGATCTCTAGATCAGCATTATTAGTAGATATGAAGTCACTTCCATTCATGTTTGAAGATAATCTATGTTTAGTGTTTCATTATGTTATCCAAATTGGAGTTAGAAATATGAACTTTTATTCTAACTAAACAAGTGAAAAAAGAACAAAGAAAAGATTTTTATTATATTCTTCACAAACAGAGTTGCAGAGTCGGATGGCAAATGATCTGATTCCGACTCCCTAAAATTTGTAAGGTCCGACTCCCATTCCTGACAATTTAAAATTCCACTCCTGACTTTGACTCTACAATCCTGTTCACAAATGTACTATATTAAAACTTTATTTGAAAAACTGATGGAATAATGGTTCCCAAGAATTTGGCTTTGTAAATGGAAAGATGATAAAGAAAAAACCTCAGTTCTTTACAGGAATAAAAATTCAAAGATTCTGATGATGGCCTTATGAAAAATTCAAACATTTGTAATTGAAGTAAATTTTTGATCTAGTGTAGTGTTATGGCTTTACTATATCAGGAAGGGGCTAATGAATTGGAAAGCTAATGCTTTTCTATTATGCATTTTCTACCACCATGGGTTGCTCATAAGTGGAGGATGGGGTTCAACTAGCTTGGCCTGGACCTCTTAAGTGGCTGGACACTTTCAGCTTTTTATCAACTTTCATTCTGAAGATTGGCTACCAGCTATCAGAATGAAAGTACAACTTCCATCCCCTGGAGGATCTGGGAATTGAAACCTGGATCCTCTAGGATGAAAGTACAGTAAGACTCCGCTTAACGCTGTTTTGATATAGAATTCGAAAAAAGCGCGTTATATTTTTATTGATTCACTTTGGCATGGTTTTTCAAACTGTTATTCTTATGTAAATCTTAAATTGCAGGAATTCATTGCATTGATATTCCTATTCTGTCTCCCAGTGCAGTTGATATCAGTGCATACAGTACATATGAAAGTCAGCTGCAGTCAGAGTTCATATTTATGATTGGTCATCATCAATGTTATTTTACAACTAATAAAAATAACAATTATCCCATTTTAGTTTTAAGCTGAATGCTGCCTCTTTAAATTATAGTTCCTTGAAATTAGAACGTTTTTCTTTCATCAATATCATTGTTTATAGCTTACTGCAATCTGATTACTGCTTTTTGTTCTTAAGGCTTTTTGTTTATAGTTTACTGCAATCTGATTACTGCTTTTTGTTCTTAAAACTTATTATTTTCTAATTTTCTTTTTCATGAATGATTTATGAATACAAATTGATATTAGCAATAAAAACTGTTTATGAATGATTTATGAATACAAATCGATATTAGCAATAAAAAAATGTCTAATGTAATTCAATAGTAATAATACATGCTAAAAAATAAAATTTAAAAAAATGCTATGTATATATTTTTTATTCACTTTCCTGTTTCACCTATCCTCATTATTTGTGTGTTAAAATGACCTAATTTAACGCTTTTTTCCTTGGAACATATCCCCTGCATTAAACGAGGTCCTACTGTATAGCAAACAGCCATATACTAAATGATTTTTGCTGTTTAAAGTATTCATAATATTGTTTTTATTAATTTTTTTTAACTTATTTTTAAATTTCCTATTTAAATGTTGTCACAAAAAGTACAGTATTAAATAAATAATGATTAAAATCATTGTATGCAAATCTGAAGTTGCTGTAAGACTTAAAAGTTCCAAAGATTTCTGCATATCTGCAATTTTGGAATAATCTAGATCTTTGAAAATGCATAATGGATATCATTAGCTGATTGGGTCAAACTGATACAGACAAGAAATCCAAAACAATGATATTGAGGAATAATAATAATTAATAATACCGTATTACATCGAATATAGGCTGCACTTTTTATTCAAATTTTTAAGTCTTAAAATATGGGTGCGGCTTAAATTCAAACCGAATATTTTAACATCTTATTTCTTCCAATCTCCCATTCCCCAACATTCGAGCTTTTGCTTTACGCTCTATGCATGTGCATAGTATTACAATCGTTGATTACAATTTATTTGGTAACTTAAATAGGTACTAATATACATAATAAGTTAAAAATGTTTCTTATTTTTCAATATTATAAATTTTTTCCGATTTTTCAGTTTTAAAATTCTAATGCGGCTTAAATTTGGGGGCACTTATATTCAATGTAATACGGTAATAATAATAATAATAATAATAGATGATAAGAAAAGAATAACAGAGTTATCCTGAAACAGTTTTCATAGAAATCTCCTGAAAATATAATGAAGGGTATCAACATGCCACAAGACCTCATGATAATATTACCTGCAAATAGCTATTAAGCATATAGCCTTTCTCAGTTTGTTTTTGAGCTCACTGAAATCATTGGAAGAATTTAAAGACAAACTGTGACCAGAAGAATAAAGTAGGCCATTAAAAGCAAGAGACCTGGCAGTTTGCATCACACCTTATCCCCAATTCAGAAAAGGACACATTTGAATTGATGTTGTCAACATGTAACTTAGGATCTGTGGAGCAAAGTTCTGTTTGCAGATGTCTAGATTCAATTGGCAATCTGGATTTATAGAAGACTTTTATCTAGAGAGAATATGATACAAGATATCAGACATCAAATATCAAAGAAATCTAGCATTTCAGAAATGGAATCTATTAATATGGGCAAGATGATCACTATCAATGGCCACACAGATAATGGCAATGTTAAGATGATAAGATCTTTGCACTTGCATTAAACAATATATAGTTCAATAGGTCCAGAATTCATAATGGTGAATGGTAAGAACCACCCATATTTAAGCATTGTCTTGTGGATCAATATCTTGATAAATAGGAAGTTGATCAAATGGATTACTGAGCCCAAATCTCCTGATCTCAATCTGATTAAGCAATGCAAGGGATGTTTTTGGAAGACAAATTGTTGTTCTCATTCCTTCCCCAGAAGCTTTTTTGAGCTTAAGATTAATGATTATTCATGCAAAAAGACAGAGCTTGGAACTTTTTTAATAATAATGTGCCCAATATGAGAATATGCAGTGAGGCCTACATTATAGTCTGAAATGATCATATTTCTTATTAAAATTAGTTTCATGATTTTTTCTAGATTATCATATTGAAATTAATTCCTGAATTAAAAATATGAAATAAAATCTTTTTGTGTGTATATGTTTGAGTAAATAATAATGTTCAAGACAATGAAGTTTTGATGAAATTTCATTTTAAATTTTTTTGTAACTTTTCTCTTTAGTATATCATCATCAGACTTCATAAATATTCTTGCAACACTATGGATCTTAAAAAATTTTTTGATTATTTTGAATTTTGAATGCTTTTTCTATAGAACAGAGCTGTCCAAAAGGGACCCACGAGGCTTTCACGATTTGTGATATATTATTACTGTTTAATGTTTTTTTTTATTTTTTTTTTTTTTTTTAATGATAGATGATGATAAAAGAATAACAGAGTTTTCTATGAAAACTGTTTCAGGATATCTCCTGAAAATATAATGAAGGGTATCAACTTTTCTCTTTAGTATATCATCATCAGACTTCATAAATATTCTTGCAACACTATGGATCTTAAAAAATTTTTGATTATTTTGAATTTTGAATGCTTTTTCTATAGAACAGAGCTGTCCAAAAGGGACCCACGAGGCTTTCACGATTTGTGATATAATATTACTGTTTAATGTTTTTTTTTTACTTTTATTTATCACTTTTTTAAAAGATTATATAATTCAATTTTATGATTTTTTTATTAAACTCAATTAATTTTTCTTAATTATTAGTAATTTATTATTTAGTGATCACCAAGCTATCAATGACATCACATTTTTATAAGACCCTGAATCACGTCAATTTTAGTTTTAGCTATTTCAGTTTAAAGTTATGAATTGTGACTGTATTTTAATTATTTTTGGTTTCTGACACACACCATTTCAATGATTGTGTGACTGTTGTTGTGAGATTCTATTTTTATTTTATTTTACTTTTTTACTTTTATTTATCACTTTTTTAAAAGATTATATAATTCAATTTTATGATTTTTTTTATTAAACTCAAATAATTAATTTTTCTTAATTATTTAGTGATCACCAAGCTATCAATGACATCACATTTTTATAAGACTTTGAATCACGTCAGTTTAAAGTTATGAATTGTGACTGTATTTTAATTATTTTTGGTTTCTGACACACACCTGTTTCAGTGATTTTGTGACCGTTGTTGTGAGATTCTATTTTAATTTTATTTTACTGTTTAATTTAATTTAATTTTTATTTTACAACGAGTTGGTTTCATTTGTGAAATGAATGAGAAAAAAAGTAAAATAGAAAATGAAAATCGAATATATTAGTAGCGATGGGAAAATGACTTTTTCGTAACAAATCGCATGGATAAACTGCTTTGTTTAACGAACGTTTTTTCGTAACAAATCACATGGGTAAACTGCTTTGTTTAACGAATGTTTTCTTAACTTTTGTGATTTTAGTCGGAAAGTAATATCAACGTTTGGTAGTACTTATTTGTGTGAAAGTGCATTTTCTATCATGAAGATAGTTAAGAATCAATTCGGAACTTGCCTCGGAGATTCTTCTTTTACATATTCTGCAGATTGCTACAACAAGAATGGATGTAAATATCCCAAATTTGATAATCTTGTAAATGCTGCTCGCCCTCATTTATCACATTGAATAGGTAAAAAATATGTAAGGAACTGTTTATATTTTATAACTTTTTGTTAACATGTTTATTGGATGCAATTTGTTAAAATATTTTTATAAGTTTTTGTTAACATGTTTATTGGATGCAATCTGGTAAATATAATTTTGTTATAAGGTTTGTAGATATTTTTTAACTGTTTATATTTTATAACTTTTTGTTAACATGTAACATATTATTTGGATGCAATCTGGTAAATATAATTTTGTAATAAGGTTTGTTATTCTGAAAATAAAATTGGTTTCAGAAAAGCATTATATTTATGCATTCCATTTGTTGAGATAATAGCGTATCAAGTAACAAAGCCCCCCTTTTTTGTAACTGGCTGGTAAATATAATTTTGTAATAAGGTTTGTTATTCTGAAAATAAAATTGGTTTCAGAAAAGCGTTATATTTATGCATTCCATTTGTTGAGATAATAGCATATCAAGTAACAAAGCTCCCCTTTTTTGTAACTGGCTACAGTTACAAAAAAATAAACATGACTATGGCCCTTGGGTTCATTATAATCAGACAGCCCTGCTCTAGAAGATAATGACACTTATAGAGTTAAGTAAATATGAAAAATCAGTGAAGTGTTTGGAAATCAATTTTTTAATTAAATTTTATTTATAAAATTCAAAGCAATAATTGGGCTCATTTCTTTTTTATGAAACATCGCATAGATTTTCAGTTCATCAAAAAATGCTATGCTTTTCTATATTACACTCATTAGAATCATTATTATTAATCAGATGTAATGTAAATCTTTGCTATGTTTTAATATTTCTGTTTTACTTATTATTATTCATAATGTTAAATATTTCATTGTGTTTATTAACAGCTAAAATGTTTCATTAAGATATGATATTGTGGTGTCTATATCACAGAAAAAAAATGTGCTACATTAAAAAAAAATTTTTTTGGTTCTTTTACAGGTTCATTTGTTGCTTCATATCCAAACAATCTTTGCTTCATTCTTCAAGAAAGATATTTTGGAGACTGGCTTTATATATCATTTGTTGAACAAAATTTATATTTTCAAAATTCCAATTGTTCTGTAATCTTTAAATTGATTTATATTTACAAGTTCAATAACTGAGTGTATATCTGAATATAAGGTTCTACATTACTTTATACTTTTTTAATATAAAATGGTATGACATACGAAACAAAGGGGGTGTTATACAGTTAGTTTAAAATATTTAAAAAAATAAAAAAATTATAACTTATCAACTCCAGATGGAATCTCCTTTATCAGCTACTCTTGTGTGGTGCACAACCATACTTAGCATCTCTGAAACATACTGTAATAAATATTAAAAATTAAGACCTAGAATAATAAGTGATCAATGCTAAATTTAATATTTAATAGAGGATATTTTATTGAAATCTCTTTTTTGCCTAGAACCACTTTAACAAAATAAAAGTTTTATTTTTTAATCAAATTATTCTTTCATTGTTTTTGTAACTGAAGATAATTTGGATATACAAACACTATTAAAACTATTTTTATAATGTAGTATATCTTGAGATTTCAGCAAGGCATTATATTATTGGATATTTTAACTAATATATTAAAAATTCATTACTCTAAAAATCTAATTATCATCAAGTAATGATAATATTGTAATTTCATATATGTATTCTTATATTATATTGTTAATGTAGCTAAAATTAAAAAATCATTTATTCTAAATAAATTTTCAAAATTTTTTTTCTTTAAAAATACAGATCAACTTGAATTTAACATAGATAGTTTATAAGAAATATGCCTACACTATTAGACTTTTCTTAAAAATTACTCTCATCAATTTAACATACTTTTATTAAAATGAATGTTTATGAATCTAGTCTAATTGCATAAATGTATTTTATAATTTGTTTACATAGTGGGGTTTTAAATTGTTATTAAACAACTTATGTACGGTTAAATTTTAATTTATTTCTTCAGCTGAAATTCTAGAATTGGCAGGAAATGCAGCCAAACTCAATAAAAAGAAGAGACTGAATCCTCGTCATATCTTACTAGCAATAGCAAATGACGCTGAAATCAGAGAGGTGCTTAGCATATTTTACATGGCTTGTATTGATGCTGACAAAAGTTGTAATACATTATAAGAATTACTGGATTTCAGATGTTGAAAGATGTCACAATTCCTTCTGCAGGATTTGTTCCCGATTATTCATTCCTGATGAAGAGCAATGCTACTTTGAAGCAAAAATTAGCTATCAAAGATTCCAATGCAAATTTAAAAAAGAAGAAACCAATTCAAATTAAGAAAACTCAAAAAATTACAGCAAATAAATCAACACCAACTAAAAATCCATTTGTGCTTATTCAATCAAGCAATGTGAGTCTAATTTCAGAATTGGGTATTCCAAATATGAAAATTTTATAACAGTAATTCCAATCACTGCTTTTCAATTTGATTATAATTCTTTATTTTACAATCCAGTCATTGCAACATGATGTCAAAAAGTATAAACCAGGTGATGCATTAAAGATTACAATATTATCAGAAAAGAAACTCTTTTTAGGTCAAAAGGTGTTTTGCAAGTTTTCTAAAATAAATAAATAAATACTTGATTTGTTTAATTAGATAATTTATTTTAACTAGTTGACAGTAGTACAAGGAAATATTTCAGATGTAATGGCAGATGCTATTGTAAATCCTACAAATGCTACTTTTTATATGGGAGGACAAGTTGGTAAGATTTAATCATTTACAATATGTATATTTGGTAGTAGTGTATATAATTTATTTCCATACAAACACCAAAAAATTATCAATTTTACATTTTTCAGGTCAATTACTTATGCAAATAGGCGGGAAAAAATTTGAAGAAGAAATAAACAAGTTAAGATCTAAAGCCACTTTATCACCAGCTGGAGGTATATTAAATTAATTTTGCCATTATTATTTTGGTTTTAATGCTATTGTTTTTTTAATTGTAATTACAGTAGATATATGTCCAGGTCATAATTTCATGGCCAAACAAGTCATTCATTGCAATGGACCGAGATACCATGACAAATCTAGCCAAGATTTGCTTAAGAAGACCATCAAAAATTGCCTCGCAATAGCCGATATGAATAACTTAACATCTCTGGCATTTCCATCTGTAGGAAGTGGAAAGTAATTTATTTTTAGTTTAATTAAATTAAATTTGATATTTTCAATTATACTAAAAGAATTTTATGGAAAATTTTTCAGAGCTGGTTTTCCAAAGAAAGAAGCTGCAAAAATAATATTGAAATCTATTGCAGATTATTTTGTAACAGTCATGAGCAGCTCAATAAAACAAATATATTTTGTTCTTTATGATAAAGAAAGTATAGATACATATTCTAATGAAATATTGCAAATGAAATAGAATTTAAACTGATGAAAAACGCCTCTGTTGTTATCGCATTATGTTAAATATTATATCAGCAATTAAATTGGCTAATTGAGAAAAATAAGACAATTTACAATTGGACTGTGATGTATAATGACGAAAATTGAACTGTAATTAAAATTATTAATTATATTTTCATAAAACTTGTTATTTAATATTAATTTGTTGATTATGATAAAAATGGCCTTAAACTTTTTTGCATCACCAAAACAATTTATTTTTATTTAATGAATATACCAAAGTGTATTATTGCTCTTTAAGAAGAAAAATATTCAAGATTTAAAATTTACAAGCTAAAAATTTTATTATCTAAATATCAAATACAAAATTGGTATTTATTAATATCTTCAATATGGTTTAGTAATATTGCCTATTTTGTATTTGCAATTGGGGAGATTTTCTGGTAATAAACCAGAATGGAAGATCATGTTCATTTGTGTCCGTCGAAATTACATATTTGGAAACACTATTGTATATTAAAATTTTGGAGTGATGTATATGAAAGCAAACTTGTTGAAAAATGCACAAATAAGCTTTTTCTTTTTTTAATATATAACTAATAAATTGATAACTTACTAAATATGAAAACAAAAATTTATTACTGAAAATTTTTTGCCCAATATAGTGATGCTCTATTTACAGTGTTATTTATTGAAGAAAATTTAAACAGAAGATGATATACAAGATAGCAAAATAATAACTCAGCATGCATAAAACAAACAAAAATAAGGTAATGTAAGCTTTCCCCCCTATAAATAATTAATAGAATTTCTCCAAATTTTTATTACAATAATTCTGATGTAAAAAGAACATTCCATTTGAAATGAAAGTTTATTTATTAAGATAGAATGTGCATGTTTTATGCACACTATGACTTGATATTCTGTAATTTTACTTTAAAGCAAATATGCAAATTATTACAATATTACGTTTTCAAATAAAATTATGAAATAAATCCTGAGAATGAGTCTATTCTTCACAAATTATATGTAAGTTTAATGGAAGTCTCGAAAGAAAATATTCCTTTGTATCATCATAATACTAAACTTGTATCTTATGAAACAAGAATGGATTGGAGTTGGATGGTTATTGATACATAAGTAAACAGTCATCATATATATTGGGCAAGCCATCTGAATCCTTCTCCATAACCTTGTCTCTTCAAAACACTACACATAAATAATTCTAAGGGACGGCCAGGTAATTCTGATCTTGGCAATTTTCCCTGGGGAAAAAATTTATAAGAAGCTTACCACTTAGGTAAATTTACTTGTGTAATTTAAAATTTCTATGAAATATTCCAATCACTAACCTTTCCTGTTGTTTGTCCGTACAAACCAAAATAACCTCTCACTTCATCTTCACTTGCTGCACCCGGCCTATCAATTTTATTACCAAGTATCAAAACCGGACAATTAGCTAGCTGCTCATCTGTTAGCAGACTCTATATAAAAGTAACAGCCCAATCAATTTACAGAAAAATCTTTTGAATATCTTAAAAATATAACTTACATCTAATTCAATTTTTGACTCTGGAAATCTCTCTCTATCACAAGCATCTATTAAGAATACTATAGCGTCAACAGCAGGAAAATAATCTCTCCAAACCCTTCTCGCTAATAACCAATTAGAAAATTTTAATTGATTAGTTAAACTGATAAATAGATATATTTTTTAATTCTCACCTTGATGATGGCCTCCTAAATCAAAAGTTGTAAATCTCATATTTCCTATAGACAATTCTTCTGATGCTAAAATTTGTAAAAAACATGAACATTATAATACATTATTAATTAAAATTTATTTAAATCTTTATAAAAAATATCAGTAAAATGTGCTCTATTATAAGGAAAATTTGCTTTAATATCAGTTAAGCACAAAGTTAGAGAGTTAATACTTACTGGGATGTAATGTAGGCACATGCTGAGCCATTCTATCATCTTTTAGCATATGTAATAAGGTTGTCTTACCAGCATTATCAAGACCAAGAAACAGCAGCTTACCACTCTTTTTCCAAAGTCCTGGACATGCATGGGAGGAAAAATCATGCAGTGAGATAAAACAGTAATAATAATAAGCAAAAAAAAAAAAAGGTAGGGAATATTAAAAACTGTAATAATTTGGCTAGTGAGTGCTGGAAGTTACATTATTAAATCATGCTTTTCCTATAAGAGCCAAAATAGGCAGTTTATCAGCTGATGCTTAAAATGTTAGCAGCAAAAATATTATCATGCTATTTTCTAATTTAAATTTTGACTTACTAGGATGCAAAGTTGGCACTGGCTGTACCATTCGATCATCTTTCAATATACTTAATAGAGTTGTTTTACCAGCATTGTCCAATCCAAGAAAAATTAACTTTGCACTTTTGTGATATAAGCCTGTAATATAAATCTACTACACTGAAGAAGTTTAAAAGGAAATTAGCAACAAATTAAATTTTGAATCAGATAATCCTTATTCAAATAACTGTTTTCAATTTACTAAAAATTAAATGTGATGATCAACAGTTACATGTTTAAGTTTTTAGTGCAATTAAAGCATATCTAAATTGCAATTATTAGATCCAAACATAAATCAATCATCTTCAAAGCTGCTTTTCTCTTGCAAATTTATATAGACATTTCTGCAACTGCTCAAAACACTTATTTACTGATTTCAAACAATTCCCTAAAGCTGCTTTTCTCTTGCAAATTTATATAGACATTTCTGCAACTGCTCAAAACACTTAGGGAATTGTTTGAAATCAGTAAATATGTCCATAATTTTTATGGACATATTTACTGTATATCTGTATAATGAGGCAATTTATTGGTTTCTTGAAGCCCCGTGTATTTTCTTATAGTAACTTCACCAACACTTTTATATCGAGGTATCCTCCTTATTACATGAAATTTTATCAGCAAGATAGATTTTGATCCCCTCTGGAGAATATATTTTCCATACAACAAATATTTTAATACAATTCTCGAATATTATTTTAACTTTTGCTAATTACAATAGAATTCTGTTTAACCAAGATTCATTATTTGAGGTGAATAACAATTCACTTTGTGTTGAATTTATTATTAATTTTTGTAGTTTTTATTATAAAACAGTTACAAATAAAATTTAAAAAGTTACAAATAAACAATAAAACAGTTTTTTTTTAATTTTTGTAATAAAACAGTTGTAAATAAAATTAAATCAACATGAAGTGAATGACAATTTTTAAATTATATAATAAAAGTCAATATATTTGAAAAGCAGATCTAATCTGAAAACAGAGTTTACATCAGCACATTAATATATTCAAATCCAGTTTATTTAATAATGGATAACACAGAAGGTTTGGTAAATTAAGTTTCTGATTATCCAAAGTACACTTGAACCACATTATCTCATACCACATTCATTATGATGCATGCTATTTTAATATGTTACCTGACTGCCAACTTATGTTTTTCAACATTAATATTAAACATGTTATTTATTTATATGACAATTAAAACTCTGAAATAATTATTACACATTTGATAAATAAATAATTGTTTAAACTGGCACTTCACATTTAGACCTACTTGTTCAAAAATATCAAATTATACAGTAATAAGATTCTCTGATAAACTTAATTTGAAAATTCCTGTACTTGATAATAAAAGTCCACCAAAATTATACAAAACTTGGAAGAGAAATACAATTGAGGTATTGGAAATCCTTAAAAAGAAAAAGAAAGGTTATGTAATAAATTTTATGGAACTGGAAACAATCCCCAGTGCATGGAAGTGATGGTTAAAGGAAGTTAATAAAGCGGGTTAAGGGATAAGCTACAGTCAGTTTCTGTACTCCCATAAAGTAATGATAGTTTTTACAGTTAGTTTACCTAAAACTTTTACAAATTTAAAAAAATATATAAATCTTTATAAATTTATATAAATTGGGTGTAATTTTTATTTTATTTTTGTTTCTGTAAAAATGTACTTTTATACAATCTTGTGCCTAACAAACAATATGGTTATGCAGGCACTAAGGCGAGTGCTTCCAGATGAGGTCTTGCCCTTTAGATTTAGATTTTGTTTATTTATTTTGTGTAGTAATTCCTCTGGTCTTATGTAATAGTAATAGCAGCAGAGGAAGGCACCAAGTGCATTGAAAACATTTCTGAATAAAGTTTTTGGACTGCTAAAGGGCTTTGTATTTTACTTTCCTGTACTTGATTACAATAGAATTTTAATTTCAAATAATTTGAACTAGTGTTAGTACCATCTCTGTTAAGAAATTAAAAAAATTATAATTAGCTAATTTTTAATAATTTTTCTTATGCAATCCATATGCATTTGAAATGGTTAAAAGAAAAAAAATGGCATTCGCCAATAACAGTCAAATTATAAATGCAATAGATAATGGAGAAAAGAAAGCAAAAGTGGGAGAAAGATTTGATACTGCATCTTCTACATTATAAATGATTCTTACTAATAAGAAAAGCATAGAAGATATGGCTAAATTAGGATTAATAGAAAAAATTTGAATACCATTATATTGAAAAATTTGATCAGGCAATTTTTGATTGATTAATGATGGCTAATTCTTCTAATATCACTGTATCTGGTACCCTTCTACAGGAATATGCTAGTGAAGTTGCTTTAAAGATAAACAGAATTAAATTCAATCCCCATCAAATGGATGGTTGTACAAGTTAATTTCATTGATGATTAAACAACTGATGCCTTTTTCCCATACATTTTTAATGATTGGTTTACTAAATTAAAGATATAATAGTAATAATTTTAATGAAGACAAGTCAGGAGTTTATAGTATGTTTCCATATTGCCATAGTGGAAAACAAAGCACAAGCTAACAGGAGTGTGAAGTGTTCTTTTAAGCCAATTTTAATAGGAAAATTTTTTTAAGCAGCATTATTTCAAAAAATAAATTATCATGTTTTTACAAAAATAATAAAATCTTTGATGACTTCTTTATTGGCAGAATGGTTGAATTACCTTAGATACTTAAATGATGTTACAACAAAGAAAGATGCTGCTTTTTATTGATTACTGCCTAGTACATAACACGCTAACTTTGCTAAGAAATATAAAAATTATTTTCTTTCTATTTAATTATACATGAGTTTTACAGCCTTTAGATTTTGAAATAATTTCAAAAATGAAAAGTGATTATAGAAAATTGATTGCCAAAACTTATTTATGCAAATTCAAACTTATAATCACGATGCTTCTATAAAATGGAATATTTTACAGGCTATGCAGAGATGGTATTTGACATGGAATGATTTAAATCTGATGCAATTAGAAATTGTTTTAAAGCAAAATTTTTCTTGAAAAGAATACTTATGAAGAATAAATGAGAGAGTTCCTGAAGAATGGGATGAAGTAAAAAAGTAATGAATTTGAATGATTTGATATTTGAAACATATGCAGAAATAGATTCTGGCCTGATTACTTGTGCTATTGATGAAGATGAAGAGGCAATCAAATTATGATGAAAAAGAAATAAATTGATCAAAGAATGTTGAAATTAATGCTGCAATTACAGTACTGGAACAACTTTTTATGAGTTTAGGAACAGCTAAATACTTAAGTTTTATATAGCCTGGAAAAATAGTTAAAAAAGTATAACAGTAAACTTATTAGGAAGCTATGTGATTATTACTATAAATTTCCCTGTACAAGTTCTGACTTCTGTAAATTTGAACTTATGTAAAAAATTTTCCCAAACTTTTTATTTTTTTGAGATACAGAGTATGAACATTTAAGTTACAAGTCTGAACTTGTTTATTTACACTAGGCGTGGGCAACCTCCAGCCCACAGGCCACATTATTTTATTATCGTGGGCAACCTCCGGCCCGCGGGCCACGTTATTTTATTATATCTAATATCAACCTATGTCTTACATATCTGTACCTTCTCTTTTTTAAATAAATACTATTATCATCAGTTTACATATCTGTACCTTCTCTTTTTTAAATAAATACTATTATTATCAACTGTTTTTGTTTTGGCTTGAACCGCTCTTCCGATCTATATCTAATACCAACGCTATGTATACTTATTCACATTATTTTATTATATGTAATACCAACGCTATGTATACTTACATCAGCCACATTATTTTATTATATCTAATACCAATGCTATGTACTTACATATTGTACCTTCTCTTTTTTAAATAAATACTATTATCATCAATTGTTTTTGGTTTGGTCTGTGGCCCACCATAAATTTTTCTATATGGCCTCCTACAAAAAAAAAGGTTGCCCACCTCTGATTTACACCATTTAAAAGCTCATATTATTTGATTTATTAATATCTTTGATACCTTGTTTGTTGATCTTAAGTATAATATTACTGGTACAATATTTTTCCTTGCAGCATTATCTCCTTTTCAATCAAAGAACAATGTGGCACTATAATATTGTATAGATATATCACCATAATCTATTTAGTTCCAGTAATTTTTGCTTTAAAATGATAAAAAATTATTTTTCCGATTTATGCAAAATCTGAGTACATAAAAAGCCTTTAATTCCAGTAACAGTATTTGTCTGCCAGGGAATATTTATATACTATTGTTAAATTGGCATCCATTTCTTGTTTTTAGTTAAAAATATTCTGATATCTGAATAAATTAAACTGTACTGTATTGTAAAGGCCATATAAGGAGATATGAAAATTTTATTTTAAAATTATTATTTCTTGAATAAACCATTTTCATTATTATTATTGTAATGTTAAATTATTTTGTTGTTTTATTTTATTATATAACTAGTTAGCCCCTGCTCAAATATACCCAAAACAAAACATTTGTTATCTGTCCAGATTATTTAGCATAACCTTGTATATAATGCTTTTGCTTGTTTTTTTTCCAGATCAAACTTTCAAATTTTCTTTACACGAAATTGGCAACTAATAATCTTGTATGTAATGCTTTTGCTTTTTTTCTTCTCCAGACCAAACTTTGAAATTTTCTTAACATGAAATTGGCAACTATCGAACTATCGATTTACCAATTCAGTTATTTAGTTGTTAATTACAATTTTTATCTCGATCATAATTTCTGAAATGAATAAAATATTATTTAAATTCTGAAATAAACTAAATATTTATTTCTGAAATGAATAAAATATTATTTAAATTCTGAACTAAATTAAATGTTATTTAATTGCAATATTTATGTAGCCTCGACGCACCAAATGCAAACTGAACTCTTGATCCGGGGAACAGTCAGCATTTTTCGAGCGAAAAAGACAGAAATTGAATTCAAATAACAAATAGAAGCAAGTATGCAAACATAAATAGGAAGTAAACTATGATAATTTAAAGCAAAATTTATAAAAAGACATTTAATGGAAAGTAAACTATGATAATTTAAAGCAAAATTTATAATGAGATTGGGATTTGATTTAAAGCAAAATTTATAATGAGATTGGGATTTAGTTTTCTAAAAGAAGCAATTAGATTCGAAGCGAGAGAAAATAGTAAAGGCGACACTTCTGGCGGGGGAGTTCGTACATGCGCAGAAACATGGACTCCATACGCTTATTCTTTTATTATATATCATATTTATATACTGTATATCCTAATAATCCATTATACTATAGAAATTGACTAATCAATTAGAAGCAATCTCTACACAAAAACTCCCTTATAACAAACTAGGATAAATTCTGGTCCATTGAGAATCATCTATATTTATTTACTAATAATATGTTGTTGTTTTCCTGTTTATAAGGGTAATTGTTTTTTCTTATATAATACAGAGGTTTTATTGTACTTTGTAAAAATAACAAAATGAAATTTGAAGTAATAGATGAAAACAATATTTGGTCTCAATGTAAAAAATACTAGCAACATATAGAAAACTAGAAAATCTAATCAAAACCATGATGACTATGATACTTAACCATGAAGAATTAAACATTGGAAATTTGTTTGTGATCTTATAAACTAACTGGATTTAATTAGACATTTATGAAATAATTTGCTACAAAGACCAGGAAAATGTCATAAAACAATATATATCATGAAAATGCACTAAACCAACTGCTCCTTACAGTAATTTTTGATTAATAATATATGATGTCATTGAATTATTAATGATGAAAATAAAATAATATAATGCTTTGTGAAATGGAAAACATTTGATTCTTCACAAATTAGGTTTAGATGTAGACTGTCAATCTTTTTGTCTGGACCTATTTAAATCTTTTATAATGTAATTCCTATACTCATTTAGCATACTTTGGCTTAATACACAAATTTTCTGGTACCAAACTGAATGTTATAATGGAGTATACTTGTATAAAGAAATTAGCTTAATGTACAAACTTAAAATACCAAATTCAAAATAGATAGAAAAATGATTAACTGTCATTTAACTAGAAGTACTTTCAAATTTATTAAGTCCTCATCAGCTTTTTACAAAAGAGAATAGCTTTAAAATATACACTCTAACAGAATGCTAGTTTGTTACAGCAATGATAACTAACTACAATATGATGTGATGCTAAATCTGTTGTAAAAATAAATTAAAATAGCAAATAAATAAATACAAAATGTGTAAAAAACAGGAAATAATAAAAATAAAAACAATACAAATAATACATAGTACATTAATACTGAGGCTAAGCTGTAATCTTATACTTAATATTACAAGTACTGTCTGGAAATATGCATGGCACTAAACCATGGTAGCAATGTCATATCAGGAGTATTATTATTAACAACATAGTCAAATATATTTCTGCTTGTTATCTGGAGTGCTTCTGCCATCTTAAGTTCATTCAGAGATCTAATGTTGGTTATGATTTTAGTCTGAGTCCAATCAATATGAAGGGAAGTCTCATAAAATCTGCTCAGAGAGCAGTAGACATTCTTCCAATGGCTATCTCTTGCATTCTTTAATTCATACTGTATATTTAAGCTTCTCATTTTTGTACTTCTGATATATATCTTTGTTGTTTGTTCATTTCCCATGATAGATGTTTGTATTTTATGTTATTAGTTTAATGTATTCTAAACTACTGAATCAGTAAAACTAAAACAATTATAATAAAAACTCATTTCATATTCTGATTAAATATCATATTTGTTACATATTATGTTATTGATATTATAACATTCTATATATATATTCATTTTTTTTCCTTAATTTTATGATATTAACATATATAAAAACTATGTGTAAATATTAAGAAAAAAA
The DNA here is from genome assembly GCA_000484575.1 of Olivierus martensii. Lineage (NCBI taxonomy): Eukaryota > Metazoa > Arthropoda > Arachnida > Scorpiones > Buthidae > Olivierus > Olivierus martensii. The sequence goes on along the minus strand of AYEL01091033.1, from coordinate 2,776 downwards.
AAACTATATATAATAAATGTTTTATTTTAGAAATTATAGAGAGACTTAATGCTAAATATACACATTTTGCCTAATTATAGTTTGTATTGAGTTTTCTCCTAGAAAAATCATCATATATGATATCAGTCTTTAAACCAATAATAATGAAGACAGGAAAATCACTTAGTAAACATCATTAAAATAGAAAGAACCAACAATTAACAGAAAGTTCAAACAAAATAAATGGCTGGTCAATTAGTATCATGGTTAGTATGCAAAGTAGACAGTTAATGCCTATCATAAATTGTTTAGAAGAAAATTTGAATTTAATTTGTTCAAAAATATAATAAATTTTTCCACAATTACAGATACTAAAGTGGGGAATCAAGTCTAAGTCTTCACTTAATTCTTACAATATAGCTTCTATCATCATATGACAGTTTTATGCATTAAAAAATTATCCATCATCAATTCTGATCAGACTAGACTTTTTAGACATTTATAATGTAATAAGAATAATTAATTTTAAAAATCTGATAAGCAACTGATTTTCTTTCACTCAGAATATGTATTTTATTTATTATTAATTTGAAAATGATTGATAAAATATTTTATTGTATTTTTTATTACATGAATTACAAATAAAAAGTACAGATAGCCTTCAACTTACAATGGGGTTTGGTTTTGAACAATGACTATGAGACAATCATTCAACTTCCAAAACTTCCAATCATTCCAACTTATAACAACATGGTTACCACCTGGAATGGTTGGAAGTCAAATGTCCAAAATTTGTAATTTCTCATTTCTAATGTTTATTAGGATATTCACTCTACATTATTTTAATATAAAGAATGCAAATCTATAAGAATCAGATACAAAAAAAGATACTTTCTGTATTTTCTATAATTGGATCACGGACTCAAACCCACTGAATTGCATTGACCAATCATGGAATTAACAGATTTTATCATTATTAAAAGTAATAAGTAAGAGTTGATCATAAGTTACGGATTACTGGTATATTTATTCCGTTAAATTCGACCTTAAAGTACTTTAAGCGGTCTAGTCTGTAACAGGTATAAGCCAGATAGTCGCGTGATAAAGCTGTGGCTCACTTGAAGAATCTGAGTTAAATTCTCGAGTCCTACATCTCCAAAAGTTTTTTGCAGGGAGGTTGGCTGAGACTTTACACCCCATCTTCAGCTGACGGCCGACCTCATCATGGAAGTGGGCAGTCATGATGGGCATTGGAACGCCCTACAACTTAGTAGCCGCTAGGTGGAAAGCAATGTAAAAAAACAGATCTTTTAACTCGTTAACAGGATTTTTAAGATTGTTACGGTTTTATTAGCTATTAACAAGAATTTTATAACCACTAAACAATATAGTTTCAATTTTTTAGCAGTAACTAGGAATTAAACCTATATTATACTAACATCGGTAAATTTTATTCAATGTTAATCAATTTAATATTGTAAAGGTTTCTAAAGAAAACTGTGGAAATGCTTAACAATTCATTTCGTAAAGATACGAAATGAATTGATAAGGAAATGAAATAAATGATTCCAAAAATTCTTCGTTATTACTGTTATTCTATATACAGATCAAGTCTACAAAAATCTGCATAAAAACGGATAAAGAGGCATGAGACTTGGCTACATTTTTTACATGAAATGTTTTTTGATGGGATACAAATTAACAAACATAGTCATTTAATTGAATGATATAAGGAAATCTTTAATAATTCAGATTTTTTTACATTTGTAAATTCTATACTACATAATTAATAAACAAGTGTATGAATTTTCGTTTATTGCTAAAAAATATTTTTGCTTAAAAACTGTGTATTTAAATCAACTCACTATCCGTTTTCCTAACAATTTGCTTGGAATTATTTTTTGTTTCACACATTATTAAATTTATCATCAAAGTTCTCTAACACAATATTTTTAAATAACGTAAATTTTTATATTTAAAGTTAAGCTTTCAATTAAAATTGGACCATAAAGTCTAAGAGCTTAATCTATACTTATTCTTAATAATGAATTAGAATTCAATAAAAGATTTTTTTTTTTTTGATTTATTAGAACTGCTGAATAATTTAATTTTAGAAATTTATTTATTTTTTCCTCCTGATTTGTGAAATTTAAAAAGCCTTTGAAAATAATTTAATTGAAACGAATTTCAATTAAATTATGCAAAGATCAACAATTAAATTAACTTAAAAAATTAAATTAAAATAAATTTGCGTGTTAACACAAATTAAAACAAATTACATTATTTAAAATATATTCAGCCATTCTAAAGATTGCTATTTTTTTCTTTTTTTAAAAAATATTTTAAAATATTTTAATCTATTTTGTCGATACATTATTGGAATACAATTATGTAAAAATTTTATTTAGACTTAGAACCATATACAATAATGGACAACTTATCAAACTGTTCAATCTATTAATCAATCTAATTAATTTTGTTTTTAAGCTATTAATTCGGTAACTTTACATTAAAGTAGATTTTTGTTGCTTAATTAACCCTTTTATCTTCTTATCCTTAAAAGTGAATATCTAAAATATACGAGTAAAGACAATTTCTTTTCGATCAATAGGCTATTAATTCGGTAACTTTACATTAAAGTAGATTTTTGTTGCTTAATTAACCCTTTTATTTTCTTATCCTTAAAAGTGAATATCTAAAATATACGAGTAAAGACAGTTTCTTTTCGATCAATAGAACCATCAAATTTTTTATGGAAATATCCAAATAAAATTTTAAAAAAATTTTAAATAATAAT
>AYEL01091032.1:0-88751 GCA_000484575.1 Olivierus martensii | reverse complement strand
TATTTAATTACTATTCTATCATAAAATACAAAAATAAATTATTATAATTGAATAAATTAAATATATTAAGCGCAGAGAGCAAGATAATAGATATAATAGATAAATAAAAACTTTAGATTTTTCTTTTTTAACTTAAAATAAATTTATTAAAATGTTCTAACATTTATATTGCTTTTTAATGTTTTGCTGAAGAGGACTCAGAAGATCGAAAGGTCTTCGATAAATTTATTTTAAGTTAAAAAACAAAATCTAAAGTTTTTATTTATCTACTATCCTGCTCTTTGCGCACATTTTCGATGTTTGGTTAAATATAATAATTATATATTATATATTTTACATTTTTATTAATCTATTAATACAAAATACAATTTCTAAATGCAATCAACAGGTATATAATTTAAACAAAGATTGTAAAATTAATTAAAATCATATTTAAGTGAATTTTCAAAATCAATATTTTTTTCTTTCGTTTTTAATATAGTGCTCATGTTTATTTTGCTAAGTACATCAATATTTTTCACTGTTGTACTTGTTTCTGTAAATATGACACCTTCTGTCATTTCAGATGTAGTAGTAGTTCGACTAGCATTCGGATCCAAACAAATTTCTGACCAAGGTGAATCTTTACTTTCACCAATTTCCCATCTTAAAAATTCGGGAGTAAAATTTTGTCTTGGAGAAGGAGGAGACTAGAAATAATAACGATAAAAATAAAACATACGTAAATCTTACATTTAAATAATAAAATAAAGCAGTAATTATTAATATATTGTCTATATAATATTTTTGATTAATTATAGATATTTTAATTAAAAATTATTTTGTTCGTATAATTATCTTAATATCTAATTTAGATTTTAAGCATAATATATGTTAATAAACTTAATAAAATAGGAATTAACGAGTAAAAAAAATTGAAAATATAATTTTTTCTGTTAATTCTTTCAGTCATTTGCAATTTTTATTTTAATGTATATATTCTGACTTCACACATTAGATAAATGCAATGCTTTATCGATCGTAAGCATAACATGAATATATTAATAATTGTAATACAAAATGTAAGTAGAATCGTAAATTTTGAAGCTAAAGAAATACATTATATGAAGGTTCCGGATTTAATACAATATTTAAATTTAAAGTCTTTATTTAAATTGTTTTCAATTTGCATTTAAAACAATTTAAGTACTGTTCACTGGAATATTATCACCATACATATTAAGTAATATTAATATATATGATGTTCTATGTATGGTGTGTTAATACATATAGTACAATATGTAATCGCACATACAGTATTGAAGAAAACATTTTTGAAGTTTTACTAAAAAATAAAAAATTCTTTCTCAGTAGCTCTATAGTAAGCTATTGAACTATGCCCCTACTCGACTTTCCAAAATGGTAAAATAATTTTCTAATTTTTAATTTTAGATCCCTGAATATATTGCCTTTGGACATCACATTCATCCTATGTACTTGCTTAAGAGTAATCTGCAGATTGTCTAATGAATGAGAAAAAATTAATATTGTGCTATCAATATTGACAAATGGGAAATATGAGTAATTTCAAAACATTTAAGTTTATGGAATTATAATATAGGCCTAATATATATATAATAATAACAATTAAATTAATAATCATAAATTGACATTTAAATAATAGAGATAATATATTTTAATGTTAAAACAATATATTTAAAATTATATAGTATACAATAAAATATAAATTATATAAACTCATGATACGAATCCCTATTACTTTAATCCTTTATATATCATAATTTTTCATAAAAATAAATAATGAATAAACTGATAAAAAGAGATGTTTATTCTTATTACTGTATTTAGTCAAATAAGCTAACATTCATTACTGTAACTATTTCATTCATCTTTGCTGTTATAAAAGTAGAGGATAATATATATTTCTAAAAAAAAACTTGAAATAAAATTAAATATTCTTTATAATAGGAATTATAATTTTAACATATTTGGCTTTAAAAAAATTTACAAAATCTCAGAAAGTATAATAGTTATGAATTTCTGAGTGTAAAAATAAGAAAACAAGAATTAATATATAATGTATTGTAATTATAGCATTTATGAGAATGAAAAAATTTTTGTTTTTATTCTCATGGACAAATTTTGTAAACGAGAAATCAAAAGTCAGTGCCTATGAAATATATTTTTGTAAGTTTTCATGATATTACTTGGGGATCATAAATAAACTACGTCACACCACAGATTTAGAACACTTTTTGACTCCCTCCCTCTCCTTCGTCATTTTTTCCTATACAAAGCTTCATCCCGTAACAGTGACACCTTCTACTTAAAAACATTTTCTCCGATTTTTAAGATAAAAAATGCATAAAATAGTAGAAAACAGGAATTACTCTAAAGAATATATGCAACAAAGTACCAGTGTAATTTCTAAATAAACCTTCACATAAATAAATGTATTATAACTAGATATATCTTAACTTTTTTTTAACAAATGTATATCCAAATATATCACATTTACAATCTTTATTTTTCGAACAATTAAGGATAAACATTATATTTTATAAAAACAAATTTTAATCAAAAGAAATATAAAAACTCTTAGCCATTTTTATTACGTAATGTCACAACTTATATGATTGCCTCCTTATGTCATTTATCCCTATAAATCTATTATCCCTTTCTCACCTATCAGCGTGACGTAGTTTATGGATTTTTTATTTTTATTTTTTTGGTTCCCTTAATCTTATTTTGTAAGCAATATCAATTTTGGTTAATCGAATCTAATTTTTCAAATTATTTCATAAATTTTTTTTTATATAAAGTCATTCTGAAAATAATTATTAATTCACATTAAAATGTTATAAGTATTCCTTATGAGTTCTATAAAAAATAAATTCAAATATGTCTTAATTAGTTATTTAAATATATATAATGAAAATTTTATTCAATTTACTCTTAAAATTAAAACCGGACATTATTTTTCCCAATTAATTTGATATCACTAACTTTTAGTCTATTATAAATAAGTGATATTTTGAGTTTTCGATTCAAATTCAATTTATTTTTTAATAAAATGGAAACCATTTAAGCTTTAGGCCCCCGTTTGGAAATAAAATAAATTCATGAGCGTTTTTAATCTGATCAAAATTAAATATGCAAGATATCACATAATTAAAGAATATAATTAGATCGATGTTATGATGAAAAAATATCTCGACTAAAAAATACAGTACAGTATATTAATAAGTAATAAGGTTACATATAGTATAATATTAGGAATAATAAATAAACAAAATAAAGAATAAATATTTGAAAATACCAAAAACCAAGCTTCTGCACTAATAATCATAGGCTCGTATCCAATGCTTGAATTTGCACATAAATGAGGAACAGGTTCTAGATAAGAATCCATACGAATGTTAAAAGTTGCTCCTATATTGATAGCTGCTTGTGAAGGCTGTAAAGTGGTAATAAATGGTAATAATTAAACATATTTAAAGTTTTTTTTTTTTTTGCTATATAACGTTGCTTTAATAAATATTGATAATCAATTAAAAAATTGTTATACATTATTTAAAAATACGTGATATTTTAAATTCGCAATGATTTTTATTAAAGATAGATTTAATTTTATCAGTAGAAATATTTAATTAATAAATTAATTAAAATGTAATATATTGATATATATATAATACAATCTTACAGCCTATATATGTATTTATAGAATAGTTTAACTGAGAATCAAGCTTTACGGCTACAAAATCTTAAAGAAAACTGATTTCTAACACGCAGAGTTTTCAAATGTGGTAATACATTTGAAATTTCTGCGTGTTACGCAGAGGTTAATTAATACCAAAACAAGTCACTCCTTACTATAAATGAGAATAAGATAAATAAAAGTATTCAAACATCATTTGTATCCACTCTAAACATTCATTAAGGCCGGCACAAGAATTATTTACGAGGCCCTTTATACAGATGCCAGTTTTAACAAGTCACTCCTTACTATAAATGAGAATAAGATAAATAAAAGTATTCAAACATCATTAGTATCCACTCTAAACATTCATTAAGGCCGGCACAAGTATTATTTACGAGGCCCTTTATACAGATGCCAGTTCTTTACATCGATACTAGTTTTATTGAGTTTTACCTTGCAATATTTTGCCACTTAATGTAAACTACTTGATTTTTTATCATTTTGAAGAAAACATCGATAAACATCATACAGAGGGGGAAAAAATTATTATTTTACACTCTGATAAAAGCTTGAATCTCATTTAAGGAGAGATAATTCGAGGCTACAATACTCGAATTCCCTAATTTTTAATGAAAAGTAAATTATAATCATAATACTTACAGGAATTATACCTAGTCCTTCAAGTGCAATTCTTGTTTTTGATACAGGTTGAACGTGATAGATCGTATCTTCAGGGCAATTTATTGTAACATTCGTTTCACCGCTAACATGAATTCCAAAAGATATCTGAACGATTCCTATTGGGAATGTATATAGTGGGATATGATAAAAATAAGGATATTGTTGCACTCCAATTTGGCAGACTAATTGAGAAATTATATCAACACGTGTGTCACCTTCAAACTATAAATAAAAAAAAAATTTGAATTGATTTTAATTTAAATAAAAAAATTATCAAGTTATAAATTATTTTAAATAAAAAAATAAATATAGGTTTCTAAGTATTACTAATGAAATAATTTGCCATATTTCGTATTGGTTTTTACAGCTTTTAAAAATAGTAAAAGGTTTATACTTATTATTGAAATACTGTAGTTATATAAATGTAAATTTTAATAACATATGATCTCCACCTTATTTTATGGCGGAAGTTCTACGAATCTTACGGTATATTTCATTCTATGTGCCTATGGCTCTCGGGAACCAAATGTTAGAGGATAAACGCTCTCTCTCCGAACCGTAACTTAGACTGAAGCTAACGGACTGGTCAAGCTGGATGTGGACTTTCACTCATGACGCATTCTTAGGACTGTTGTGCTAGCTTATTTTATTGTACGTTATTTAATTTACTTTAACCTAATTGTGTTTATTACATTTTATTTATTATGAACTTTGTATTTAGTTATGTTGTAATGTTTATTCGCTTATATGTTTCTGTACTATATATACCATAGTCTTAAAATATTGATGTAATATTACGATTTACGACGTGATTGCTTAATATGTATATTGTTTAAATGTTAATCTATTCGATTTTTAAAATATTAGAATGCTGTAACTGAATTAGTTAAGACGCTCATGTGTTCTAAAGTAATCTTTGAATCTTGTTCCAAATTGATGTTTAATTCCTGTTCTGTATTAACGTTCGATTTTCTGTAATACATTTGTAATCTTCGCTAAAAACAGGCATACTGATGAGGGACTGATTTTTGTCCGGAAACATTATATGCTAATAAAAACTTTTAATACCTTGCTAATAGTGCTTATATAGTTCCTGTATATATGATAGCAAGTGGTAGTCTATATTCTATGTAAGGTTAATATGTGTATCTCAAAGCCAATATAATGTTGGAAAAATTAGATGATCCAGGTGTGTGCCAGTACCTCATTATGCAATTGAGGTAGCAACATCTCTTATAATAATGTTTTTTGTCATGGGTCTAGAAAATCCGAAACGGCATATGCACTTTATGCAATGATTTTTAAATTGTTTGTTTCGTAAGCAATAGGAATTGTGATGATGTCTTTGATGAGTATTTACGCGTCTATACAACATTGGTGAAATGTTTGGATCAGGAAGTCTGCACGTAACGTACTTCATGATGAATTTAGCCACTGTTTCATTTGAGTCTATTCCAAGAATAGGTGCATCTTTTATCCAAAGCAACAAGTGAATGTGTTGTATACCTCTGCCTTGATACTCTCTTCTCCAAAAATGATGTACTACCTCTCCAATAGGATTATCTTTTGAATACAGAAAATCTAACATTGAATGGAATTTATTATCTATAAATCTTGAAACAGATACAGGATCAGCCACTATAAGTTCATTGATAGACAGTTTATCCATATGTGGCTTATTGACTTTTTGAATATATTCTGTCATATCTGACCATAGCCACTCAGCTGGACTAAGAGTCAAAAACCAAGTAGCTGGACCATAGTTTTCTACCATGCATCTCAAATTACTTCTTGGTATGTTCCAATACTGTTCAGTATTCTGGAGACGTGAAAATATTGTCATTAAATTACGCTCTAATAGTTCTTTTGACATGAGGTCCAAATATGTTGCTGCTGTATATCGTTCACGTGGATTACTAACATTCAACTTTTGAAAAATGCCTGCCTTTAATTGTCGAATGTTAGTGTCATTTAATAAATAAAAAAGATATTGTGTGTCAAGTCTAAATCTAGAATGTTTTGACTTCAGTCTCAGTTTAATATATTCAAAGTCAGTCAAGGGAATGTTTCTTTGTTCATGTTGGCCATTTTTGCCATTTGGGTATAAGTGAGGAAAGCATAGAAGATCTAATATTTTACAACGATTATCAATTGGTGCATCTAAAACTTTTAATTGTTGATACAAAGTTGTTGAAGTTTGATTTAATCGCTTTTCATATAAGGGATAAATAGAAAAATGTTCATAATAGCTATCATTTGCATTGGCTTGAGTCAATAGAGCAGGTTTTTTTCTTTGTATTTTATTATTTTCATTATTATCATTATCATTCACTGCAAATTCAACTTTAGCCAAATCATCATTCAATAATGCATCTGCACATGATGGAAGAATTATTTTTTCATAAAGAGGATTGATTTGTTTCAAACACACCAAGGCATTATATACCTCTTGAATATTTAAAAGATTTTCCCATATTACTTTTGCTTTTGTTGGGATACTGCATACCAATATGTACAGCTCATGGTTCAAATTAATGGGATCAGTTGGTTTACAAATTTTTCTTATTGTTTCCTCTAGTGGCAATGGTAAATGAAATGTTCTTCCTTTGACTTTCTGAATCTTATGTTTGTGAGGAATATTTTTTCTTTTAGATATAGTATCAATTTGTTGAATAACTTGAAATGCTTTTGCTCTTTGTATGAATATTTTTCCAAAACTGTTCAGACAATTTATTTCTTTTGGAACATCTTCAACTTTAAGTTTATTTTGTACACAAGTTGGTGGCATTTTACCTTCACGGAATTTCCCCAAACAATACTTACAAATGTAATCACTTTGCAATCTATTTTTCTCAGCAAAAATTGTGAAATCATTCCATTCTTTAGAGATGACATGGTTTCTAACATTTTTGATGCTAGTTTTGCAACCCATTCTACATCAGACAACTGAATTCTTAAAGGATTATTTTTTTTCTATTAAAAATATTTCTACTTCCGTCCTTAATTCAGAAAGCCTAGTTAAAATCTTACCTCGCGAGAGCCATCTAACTTCTGTATGCAGCAATAATTGTTCATGTTCCGCACTAGTGTTTCCAAATTCCCGACATTTTGGAATCTTCGGGAATTGAGAACGGGAAATCGTATTTCCTGAGAATTCCGAAATATAAAAAATGTAATTAATGCAAACTTTATTTAATCAAAAAACTCCTTATAGTAGTTTTTATGTATATCATACATTGTGTGATATGTATATCAAACAATATCACAATAATATTCCCAATCTCATTCTTTCTGTACTAGCAACAGAAACAATTGTTGTTAATAAAATCGTTAATTCAATTGAAATATTCGAATAAAGATCTTTCATTTCGTTCTGTTTAGAACTTGTAGCGGCCATTATTTTATCAGTGGCTTTAAAAGTCTTTTAATACTAACAAATTCATCGCAGAAAACAACGCAATTTATGTCACATTCTGATTGAAAATTACAACAATTTTTAAGAAGCTTTTGTTTTTCTTATAGTTTGTTTATGCTATATAAAAACCCAAAGTTTCTTCATGTTTAATAATTTAAATCTGTCTTGCATTGATATTAAAACTGTGTTTATTAATACATTAAAAAATTTATTTGAAATTATTTTTCGGACATATTAGGGATTTATCTCTATTAATACATTAAAAAAATTTATTTGAAATTATTTTTCGGACATATTAGGGATTTATCTCTGCTTTCGTAATCAAATTGTTTCTTAATATATTTTATTCTTATTTATTTCTTCAAATTTCACTTGGTCAACTCACAATAAACTGAATCGTTCTGTACTTATATAGTATTATTTTTCTGTTATCGTTTTGTCTGCGGTTTATCGATTTATAATGTACGGAATATTGTATATAATAAATTCTTTGAATCTATATATCTTTATTGCCATTGATTATACGGTTTAATATATATTGTTGCATGAATCATTACCCTTCTTCTGGGAGCGCCAGAAGGTCCCCATTCCGCTCACCGTTTAAATTATGTGTAAAAATTAACTGTATCTTACTACAATAATAATAATAACAAAACCCAAAATACGCCAGCGCCTTTTGGTGTCCTGAGAGGGCGCCAGCTCGATCGTATGTTGAGCCGGCCCTGGATATGAGATTGGAAATTATTGTAATATTAGAATAATTAGCAGAACAAGTTGTTTCTAAATAGATTGATTTACCTACAGCAGCTGAGAGAACCAAGAACACTCACATACATCGCAATCGTCAGCCTCAAACAAATTGATCGAATGTAGTTGGTAATATTAGCCGTCACTTTGTGGAAACGATTCATCATGGAGAACAGAAACAATTTATACATAAATACTTATTTTCACAACCCAGGATTTGAATACAATATCATATTAAGGTAAATTACCTTAGATTTCACACGAAATCTAAGGTAATTTACCTTAATATGATATTGTATGATTGTTGTCAAATCCTGAGTTGTGAAACCATGATGATTGTTGTCAAATCCTGAGTTGTGAAAATAAATATTTTTCTGTGAAATCTAAGGTAATTTTTATGACTTTGTTGTCAAATCCTGGGTTGTGAAAATAAATATTTTTCTGTGTAAATATGTACAAACTGTTTTCTGTTCTCCATGATGAAATGTGCTCGATTTACAAGAGCTAAAATTAGCTGGTCATGTGTTATCTGATTCTGTGTCGCGCGTAGATTTCTGGTGGCGTGTAATATTGTAACACAATGTAACTTTAGATAGAGATAAATAGGAAAAATATTTAAAAGATACATTGTGAAGAGTACATTTATTTCCCATTGTGGGTATTACTGGATTCAAGGAGCCGATTTCCCGAGAAAAATTTCTTGGGATTCGGGAACGGGAAAAAGAAAAAAATTCCCGGGAACGGGCGGGAAGGAATTCCCGCCCGGAAACACTATTCCGAACCAACCTCCCGACAAAATATTGCGAATAATCTACTGTTTAAATCGCTATTTTTAATAAAATTAATAATTTTTATAGATTCCGCTAAAACCTCATTTAATTCTGTGGATAGACTTTTCACTTCTAAATGTTGTCTGTGGATTATACAGTGGGTAATTAGTAAATCAAAATTAGCTATTTGCTGAATTTTTTTACTAACACCACAATGTCTGCCAACCATACTAGCAGCCCCATCGATACATACACCTACGCAGTTTTTCCATTCTAAAGAATGTTTAATAACATAAGTTAATTAAGTGCGTTAAAAATTTCATCACTTTTTGTGTATGAAATCAATTCTGTACAACACAAGAATTCTTCTTTTATTTCTTCCAAAATAAAATCAATATATCTGACATAGCAAATTAATATGGCCTTTTTAGAAATATCGCATGATTCATCAATTTGTATTGCAAACGATTTTGATTCCTTTATCTTGTGCATTAACTGGTATTCTACATTCTCTGATAGTTTTCCAAATTCTTCTTCTTATACTATCATTAGATAAAGGAATCAATTTGATTTTTCAGCAGCTGAGGATCCAAACATCTCTAAACAAACGTCTATTAAAACTGGTTTTATTAAATTTTCCCCAATGGTAAAAGATTTTTCGATTTTAGCAATCCGAATTGCAACTAGGTATCAGCAGTTTAGTAGTGACTTATTCTGAACAAAGTTTTGTTTAAATGCTTTTGTTTGTAATCCTAATTCTTGTTTCTTACGCTCAAAATATTCACACGGTTTATTTTCCAGCTCGGGATGTTTAGACTTCAAACGTAACATTTTCGATGGTTTCATAGCATCATTTACTAAAACTTCATGGCAAATAATATACATCGGACGTACATCTTCTTTCGGCCAAAGAATAAAACCATATTCTAAATATTCATGGTTGTAGTGCCTGATAAAAGGTTAGCATCATTTACTAAAACTTCATGGCAAATAATATACATCGGACGTACATCTTCTTTCGTAGATTCGGCCAAAGAATAAAACCATATTTTAAATATTCATGGTTGTAGTGCCTGATAAAAATTTTTTTCTTTTTTCTGGTGGAGACCCAAGTTCTTTTTCGCTGTAATTTTTTTTAGACGGTGAACTGGTATTCAAAAAATGAAATAGCGTGCCTTGTTTACGGTTCATGTTACTAAAAAAATATTTGTTTTATTAGTGCCTATATAAGTATTAAAAATTATCAATAAACTTACTTTTATATTTGCCAGATCCAGTTAAACACACTATAACGAACGTCTAGAAATAAATGAAATCACACCACTGCGAGAAGTAAACAAGTGACGTATGTACTTTTCCGAACATTATGAATTATAGGAATTTGTCTTCAGTACTGTTTTAATAATAAGTTACTTAAGTTTAAAATTAGTTAAAAATATTTTTATTTCGTAATTTTATAAATTAAAATTTTATTATAAATATTTTTTGGCTTTGGATAAAAAATTTTTTTAACGCCGACAGGTAAAAATTCTTCGCGGACCGGTCAAATTTCTCCTCGGAAGGTCAACCTCGGCGGTTGAGAATTACTGGTCTAGACCACCTCTCAAGTCTAGAACTGGTTTAGGCCGAAGTTTTCAGAAGTTTTAAGTCCCAAATGTGCCGTTTATAAAAATTTTGCGTGTTTTGGCACTTTGCCAAGCCCCACTGTGGTTTCTTGAAGGATGTCAAATTTGTTATGATGAGTTTGATTGTTATGATGTCAAATTTGTTGCGATGAAATGTCTAATTTTTTTGACATCCTAGACTCACCGCAGCGATGGAAGGATGTCAAATTTGTTATGATGAGTTTGATTGTTATGATGTCAAATTTGTTGCGATGTCAAGTTGTTATGATGTCAAATTTGTTGCGATGAAATGTCTAATTTTTTTGACATCCTAGACTCACCGCAGCGATGATTTAAAAAAGTTCAAGTAAATCGGCCCAGTGGTTCCTGAGAAACACTACCGTCAGTACCCTCTAACGTTAAATGAAGGTGTCAAGTATATCATCGGTAGCGCTACTGCGCTACCTCTGATAATACCGACCTTTAATTATCTCTGTAATCGAATTTATTTGCTAATAGAAGAAAAAAACTAACATTAATTTATTAATACGTAATGGAAGGAAACTATTTATTGCGTAAGTACAGTAATGTTATTCAGAGTATAGGAAATTATTTGATATTCTGGTTGTTTTCTTAACTTAAATGTTAAAACAAAACTTTAAATATTTATAAGAATTTTGTCTCAACGAGGTTGTACTTCTTGTGATAGTTAAATAGAATCATTTTTAAGACTCTTCTGGGTTGTCCACGTGATGAGTCCGCGGGTCCCACAGTTTGTTCTGAGAGGTGTTCGTTGTCCAAACTATTCGTTAACTGATCACCCACTGTGTCGGCCGGATTGGCCGCGTGGAAACGCTTAGGCTTTCCACTCTAGAGGACCTGGGTTCGAGTCTCCGGTCCCACCCCTTGTCGATCCCCGTCCTCCACAATCCGGCTGACCTCTCCGCAGGGGGGGCAGCCTGTGGAAGGGCTTGTTTTGCCCCGCCATATAGTATTCTACAAGAATGGAATCTGGCGTCATCTGTTGACCAAAAAAAAAAATCATTTTTAAGAAAGACCTTTAAATAACCGGCTCCTAAGGAATCTTTAACTTGCGCATGCTTGCGCGGGATGCGTGAATTAAAGATTAATTTGCAGAAATAGCAATAATAATTAATTTGCGCGAATAGCAATATGCTCCGCTTACGCAAACGTCCTTCGCTCTCCTAAGTGCTACAAGATTGATTATTATTATTTTTTATACAAAATAAGAGAATTGTATAGGGTTGTTGATGATAAAATTAAATATTACAAGCAGATATATATAAATTAATAAATATATTTATATATCGAGAAAAATTAGGGGTGCTGAAGTTCCGCAGTGCCTATGCACGAGCCGCCTGCTGTAACATTGCGGAATGCTTATCGACTAATTTTTCCGACAAAATTCTTCCTCATTTCTATAGATGTTAGCAAATAAACTCCCAAAGCAATCGTGGCCGAATAGTTAAGGCGACGGACTAGAAATCCGTTGGGATCTTCCCGCATACTTATCGACTAATTTTTCCGACAAAATTCTTCCTCATTTCTATAGATGTTAGCAAATAAATTCCCAAAGCAATCGTGGCCGAATAGTTAAGGCGACGGACTCGAAATCCGTTGGGATCTTCCCGCACAGGTTCGAATCCTGTCGACTGCGAGATTTTTTCACTCTCACTCTCTTAATTTGCTTAAAACCTATGTTGCTCACCGTTTTGTTGTGTGAAATATGGTTTTTCGTCGTGGTAATCGAACCGTTCTTCAGATTAAACATGTTTGGAATTTACCTTTCTGGAGCATTCATTAACGTTGTCATGTATACTCAGATATTATGTTAAACACCTTTTTGTTGTGTGAAATATGGTTTTTCGTCGTGGTAATCGAACCGTTCTTCAGATTAAATATGTTTGGAATTTACCTTTCTGGAACATTCATTAACGTTGTCATGTATACTCAGATATTATTGTTAAACGTATTTACCAAGGAGTAAATAATATTCACTTTTTAAAAAATTAATAACTTAATCGTTCAAATATTCAAATACTGCTACGTATATTCACATAATGCATTGTTTCGCAGGCGCAGCCATTTATATCGAGAGACTGTCAACACTTGGCAAAATTTCATTCATTCAAACACAAAGCTACGATGCTGCTGCTTAAAGCTTTCAAAAGTAAGAAGAATATTCGCGCGATAATTATAGCATACAGTATGTTAAACAGGCAGCGTGTATGTTTCATCAAAAGGTTTCTTTAAAGTTTCATAATGACTTAACAATAGGCATTAAGAAACTATCTAAAGGAATGATTCGTTATGCGTGAAAAAGTAATGCACTACGAGAAGAGAAAAAAAAAAATAGAATTCGCAGTCGACAGAATTCGAACCTATGCAGGAATATCCTAACGGATTTCGAGTCCCTCGCTTTAACCAATCGACCACGACTATCGATCAGCATTATTTTTGAATTGTTTTCAAACCTTAACTATTAGGTTCATTAAGTGTTATCCGTTAAATTTTATCTTCTTCTTTTATTCAGAGTTGCTCAAACAGAAATTCCACTATTCTAATTTATATTCCATGGTTGCGTAAACTCGTTGTTTAGACGCACCTCATTAATTACCGTTATATGCGCTACAGGTTTGAGTTTGAAATTTGTCGCCTGGGAATTTAATGAAATGAACAAACAGTCCCAGAACAAATATGCCAGTTTTAATAAAGCCTTTCAAAATAGAATAATTTACACGATTTCAATTTCAATTTATTAGAGTTGTGACGCTCAAAACGAAAATAAGAAAACAATTCAAGATTCGCAGAAATAATCCTGCACGAAAGTTTAGAAAGAGAATGTCAACGTTTTTCAATAATAAAATTAATAATGTCAAATTTATATATTGGATTAGCCTCTTTGCAACATTGTTGCGTGTTTAATGAACAATTGTCCCAACAAAATGTTTCGTCATATATACGGATGTTAGAAAAGAAACTTCTGAAGCAGTCGTGGCCGAGTGGTTAAGGCGACGGACTAGAAATCCGTTGGGATCTTCCCGCACAGGTTCGAATCCTGTCGACTGCGAGTTATTATTTTTTCACTCTCTACGCGCTATCTTAATTTATATAAGCCTGTGTTACTCAACTTTTTCTGTGGAAGATAGTTTTTTTTTGCGTCAATGGAACCGATTCATTGTGTGAGGAATTTGAAAAATGTCCTTTTCAAACAATTAATATACTTTATCTATGCACATGTATATTAGGTTGAGTGTATTTAGGGAAGCAATAAGATTTATTCATATTTAAAGAAATTAAATGAATTATATTGTTCACCCAAATACCAAATACAGGGATTTATGTTCATATAGTTACGGTGACCATACGTCCTTTATTTCACTGCTCTGTCTTTTAGAATTATTTATTTTTCTAAAATGTTCATTTTTTTCCTTTATTTTGTGAATTGAAATAAAAAATTGAATACCGGCGCGTAACGGACGGTTCACAGAAAGATGGTACTGGTCATTTTCTGTGAAAGTGTCATGCTTCGTATTATGGAATCTGTGAAAAGATCGAAGAATGGCGACAAAATGACGAGTCTTCCAACATAAATGGGTTGGTATTTTTAAATATTTCACAGACAAATACATACCATTTAAAAACATTTTAAAAAATTGTCGAATTTTGCTTGTGTTTTTCCGGATCTAATACCTTCACTGAACGGATATTTTCATTAGTGAATAATACGTGAACTAAAAGTCGAAATATTGGAAACATATACTGTATTTATATCAAATGCAACTTCGACATGACGTATATAGAGTTATATGAATTTTTAAAACAGAAACCCGACTTATTAAAAGAAAGTTCATTCTTGTGAAAAATATCAAAATTAATTTTTTTAAAGCAATAATATGATTTTTTAAATCTTTGCGTTGTTCATTATATTGTGTTGTTTATTATATTTTATAAAAAAATATTATAAGGCTTTTCAGTTTTAGCGAAAAAATAAATGCAATCTGCTTTTTCTTATTATGAAACAATTTCTGATTTGTCCTTTATTTTCTCCAAAAAAATATGGTTATTGTATATACAGGGTGTTTTCTAGCACACCTACCACCCTTTTTCCTCAGAAACGCGATAAGATAGGAAGTAGGGGAAAAAATTTTGATTACCAAAGTATATCTGAAGAACCGAATGGGCACGATAAAAATTTTGTGGGCCTATCGGAAGTAGGGACACAAGGGGTCAACTATGAAATCTCCAATGGAAACCAATGCCGATTTTGGCATAATTGAATAGAACTGTGAAAAACAAGCAACTTTTATTTGGAAATTTTTTAATATCACTTTGGGATTGTGAGATATCACAAAAAAAGATGCCGCCGCATATACCGCCGATTGGGCTATTCAAGCAATAATAAAAGAAAGAATCTGACAGAGGGCATTTGTGTACATCATGGAGATCATAAAGGGCTGAAACAAGTCCAGAAACCCTTGTTCTTGAGTATGGCTCCATGTCGAACTGTGATGGCGAAAGACTTGTCACACCTGCGGTCCGAGTGCTACTACCGAGTACCAGAATTCGCCTTAAATCTTCAATGTGGCTTCATATCATGAAAGTCAATAGTAAATATGAAGCAAATACTTATTTAAGTTAAATAAATTACAGATATATTATTTTTTTATCTATTGTAAAATTGGTATGCACCTATACGAAATAAATGGATGCTGAAATAAACAATTTTTGAAATCATTATTAAGATTACTCGAAAAACTGATGCTGTTCTCATTGATCCAGAAAGAAAATGCAAAAAACTGATACTGCTATTCTCATTGATCCAGAAAGAAAATGTGGCTCTCGAGTATTTGAGATTCTCTTTTATGGCTTACCAGTCATAAAAGGGAATCTCAAATACTAGAGTGAAAGAAGAGGTAGTGACGTGAAGTTTAGATAATATAGTTCATGAAATTCTTATTATATATGTTATTATTACTTTGTATTTTATTCAGTTCCTTATTTGGATTTTGTAATTTAACACATTTTTAATATAAATCACAGTGCATTCTTATAAAATTTATATATATTTTATTATTATTTAATTTGAGCTGAAATGAGGTTAATTATACAAAAAATACTTATCTATAATCATTAAAATAAATAGTTTTGATTCTAATTTGAATTTATAGATTAAGTAGATTAAACCAGGCTTTGAAAAGTGTTAAAAAAATTTTATGAAATATTTTATTGCTAGGTGGCTTTCATTTGAATTTTCAAACTACAAATTTCGAATTTATAGAAATTAATGGAATTGAATAAATATGAATGGTAAGATCATTAAAATATCATATTCGCATTAAAATACATCAAATTAACATCAGATACAAACATCTTTTAATAATTCTTTCATTTATTTTCAAATATAATACAATTTTCAATGTTTACATTATTGTTCATCTATAGAAAATATAATTGAAGATAACAAAATTTGAATTATTATAGTTTTAAATTTGCATTATTATAATTATTTTTTGATGCTTATAAATTATTTAAACATTAACCATTAATATTTGCTCCCATAATATGCGATTTCCCAAGAAAATGAAACATTCCAATTTCCATTCCTTACCTAGCAGGCTAATTCAGTTACAAAATTTAATCAGTTTAGTTTTAATCTATAACATATTAATAATGGTTTTAAAGTTTCAGAAATGTTAGAAACGCATGAAATATATGAACTCAAATGATAAATTTTAAATATGTTCTATAATTATTAATGAAATAATAAAATTTGCAAAACAGATTTAGCGTTTAAATCGATATCCGTTTCTTTCTAATTCTGTTTATCATCGGAACACAAAAAAATGCAAATTATTTATCCTTTGGCGTTATTTTTTACAATTTGATTATCAGATTGGTTTGAAATAAATATCTTAAATGAAATATGTTATAACTAAATCTAAATTCAAACGAATACTGTATAAGATTTGATGATCTTGGTTGTAAATTGTACATAAATACAGTCAAACCCCGATAAGACGCCCCCGTTAAGCCGCCACCCTCGCTGACCGCCAAGAAATTTGGTAGAACGGATCTTCCCTATGCTAATGGAATAGGCAAACCCCGATAAGACGCCATCCGCCATCGGCCAATAAAAACATCTAAACAAATAATCCTTTTAGTATTGTATTCGTCCTCGTTAATCCTCCAGGAGCACGTAAGATGACTTACATCCCGAAGTTCATCAGTACTGTATATACAGTATTAAAAGCTCTCTAGATTCATTTGTAACCAGCGGGTGGGAGAGATGGAGATAACGGTTAATCATGTGTCTCTTTAAGCCTATTCACATCTAGGTTGTAGAAAATTTAAGATAGAACCAGATCGTTTCCTTCGTTTATTGCGTACCGAGCAAATAAGGATACCATATAATAAGCTGTGCAAATTGTGTTTTACAGAGAATTCAAAGCAGAGGATCAAACAGCAGATGGACATGTTTTCTGTATAGTATGTTTTCTGTGTTTTACAGAGAATTCAAAGCAGAGGATCAAACAGCAGATGGACATGTTTTCTGTATAGTATTGTACATACTATAGTACGGTACGTATACTATATTGCAAAATATAGTTTTTTAGAAATGTTGTTTGAATGCTAAATATAAATATACTGTTTTTTTATAAAATTTAATAAATTCAGCATTTATTTTCATTTCTATAATACACGTGTTTTTCGATAAACCGTGCAAAATATAGTTTTTTAGAAATGTTGTTTGAATGCTAAATATAAATATACTGTTTTTTATAAAATTTAATAAATTCAGCATTTATTTTCATTTCTATACTACACGTGTTTTTCGATAAACCACCAACCCCGATTAGCCGCCAAAATCGTCTCCGAACGAATGATAGCGTCTTATCGGGGTTTAACTGTATCTTGTTTAGTTTCTACATAATTCGAAATCATAATCTGCGTTATGCGATATTTCAAATTAAAATCACACTATCAAATATCAATACTAGGCAATTAAAAATAGATTTTTTAACAATATATCAATACATACTATTCCTAACACTTTGAAGGATGAAGAATGAAGTGAGAAGAGTATAGGAAAGCACTAGAAAAGAAGAAAATGAACCGTATTCATATTCATTAATGTATAACATATACGTATTAAAAAAATGAAGATTTTTGATATATAAATTGCCTTTCCCAAAATTCAATATTAAGCAATGTTCACACTACAATATTAATATAATGTTTTGAAGTAATGAAAGGTTTTAATTTAAATTATACTGATGTCACAAAGATTTTAAACACTAAATAGAATTTATCATTGAATGATATAGAAAATTTTAGGAGATGATTATATTAAAGCAATTAAAATTAAATGGAAATAAAACAGCTTTTATCAATTTCACTTTAAAAATTAAGCAGTTTATTTATTTATTTTGTAACGTCTTGCTAAAGACAAAATTAAGCACTACAAAACTAATTTTTTCTAGATAATATTGCAGTTGCATTTTGTAAAAACTAATATTTTTAAGAAATCCCGTAAATTCACAAGGTTAAAACAATTTTATCATAAATTTAAAAAACTTGATAAATTCGGTTAGATATATAACATAAGAAAACACAGTTGTGGAAATTCCAAGATCTGAGCTTATAAATAATAGTTATTTTCCAAAAATTTTAAAAATCAGAATTCTCTGGATTTTCAAAATTTATATGCAGTTCCAAGTATATATAATTTATAAACTAAATAATAAACTCGAAACTGATGTCTCATCTAAACTTAAAATAAATTCGAGAATTTTGAAATTTCCGAAATAAACTTTAAGCCCTTAAGTGTACCAAATACAATATTAAAAATAAGTTACATTCATACAATAATCAGAATGCTATATACATTCATTATATAAACAGTATTGTGTATATAAATTACATGATTAAAATATATTTTTTGGCAACTTGTTGATCAACATATTCTATTGAAAGTTAACTTACTGCATTGTATATGTCATAATTAATCGATATGGTCAAATCTTATCTTACGTGAAAAGAATTTTCAAAAAAATTTTTCTCACAGTAGTTTTTTAAATTTTTAAAGAAATCTACTATGCTTTTAAAATGCTTTTACCATAAAAAAATGTATGGACATAATCTATATCAATATTAATTGTTTGTTTAAATTTGTCGACCATATATTTATTCGTAGAAATTTTAATTTTGAGTGATTATTACAGTCTATATTTTATAAATAAGTAAATATAAATTCTATTTATAAACTATAATATTCTTAATTTTTAAATGACTCCTTGGATTATTAAATCATATCTACTCAAAATTGCTAAGGGAAATTTCTGGCATATCATTTGTTGTTTGCGAGATTTTTGATAGCTACAAATGATATTCTTCCTGTAAGCAAAGCTGAAAAAAAATCGTTGAGTGAGATGATAATATCATAGTGATGTCATACGTCGGAAATTTTGTGATTTCGCACACTGACGTTTCGTGTATCATCCGTGTACATCATACTGACGTCAAGCACTTCTTTTGGGACGACATCATCCGTTGTTACGTCGAACATCAGAATTATTGTAACGTCACAACGAATCATTATTAATGTAATTCTTTTATCCTAAACTGCTAATTGTGCTTTCTTGGAATTTAGAATTATTAATAATTACTGGTTAATTTTTTATTGATTTCTACTTTTCAGTTTTACTTTTTTTCGAGAAATAGGAATTCGAAAAATACAATGCTGTTTGTTGTTTGTGTGTATCCTGCTAATTGGTAAATTTTTACGAAATTTATCAAAATCACGCTTTAAAAAGTTTCTGATATCTAACTTAGTGCCTTTATTGGGAAGAAAGAGATCATTAATTAAAAAAAGATATACCATTAATTAATCCTGTCGTGTCAACCATTTAAAAATGGTCAATATTGAAATGTCTGAAATAACTTCTAAACTATTTAATGACATTGAAGATGACTTTAATAACATATTTTCTAATCTCTCTTTAATCAGTTTAAAATTGTAGACATATAGGAAAAAATATGATTAATTCTTTCTAGAGATGCTTATTTTTTATTGTAATGAACTTTATACTCAATATAAATTTACATAAGATCTAAAATTTTAATCAATTATAAAAATTCTTATAAAGTTTCTTGATATATGAATAAAGAATGATTTTTTAATATCTTATCATGCAAATTTTTTTCAAAGTTCTAATATATATATATTAGAGAAGACTAACAAATTATACTCTCGATGATTTTGGGATTTTATTGATTTCTGTAATAAAATAGTGTATATTAGAGAAGACTAACAAATTATACTCTCGATGATTTTGGGATTTTATTGATTTCTATAATAAAATAGTTTTTTTTTTTTAATTTCAAATTAACACTATTATTGGAATTAGTGTCAGTTTGAAATTCCATTTATTTTTTAAATATAGTTAAGAATTTTGAGTGATATGAATACTTAAAGCATGCAATAATTTCACAACATATATTCAATATATTATATAATATAAATTATACTTTAACTAATGTTATTAACCCAAACAAAATGATATCGTATAGAAAAATGATGCTAATGAAATAATGTTCTGTAAAATAGTAAGGGGAATGATCAATAATATAAATTATTGATTAATCTACTAGATAATACAGTAATTTATGGACAACACCTGAGAATGATTAAAGAGCAACGATGACATTTTCATCTAGTTTATAGCAATTGATTCATCTAGATAGATATTATCACATATAAAATTATTTTATTAAATCAATTTAACTTAAAAGCAAACAAAACACTCTTAACGTAAATGAAAATATTTAGTTACTATTCTGAATATTATCATCAGAATTGCAATTTTTATAATGCTTAATTTGTTAAAGAATCAAATCTTTTCTACAGAAAATTACTTCCTGTTGAAAATATATATTTGTATTCTTTAATAGAAATCTCATTTATGTTAGGAAATTTTTTAACTGAGTAGTAATTTTAATGGAATTACAAAGTTTTGCTGTTTGATTTAAATTGTTTTCTCATCTCATAATTAATAATTTGTATCAATAGAAATAAAATTTTATATATAGGCCTATAGTTTAGATTTTAAATACAATTATTTTTTGCAGGAAAATTAATTTATCAAAACAAGATTTTAATATTTATCTGGTTTGGATGCTTTGAATTCACTGTTTCTTGGGACAAAGGCTGCATTGATTCATTTAAAACAAATTATCCTTGCCTAATGTTGCATAAAGGATGCAAAATAATCAAAAATACTAGACAAGCTATAGGTAATATTTAATTTATAATTACTTTAATTATTAGGCTTATATATTATATTATATATATATTTCCTTTTATGATTAGACTGGTGTCGAAATAATAATGGAGGATGCCAACAAGTTTGTGAAAATCATTTGTTTGGACCAAAGTGCAAATGTAGAAAAGGGTATAAACTAGAAGCAGATGGAAAGTCATGCAGTGGTAATTTTTTCATTTTATGGTTTATAATCTCGAATTAATCATTATATACTGTAACTAATACTCTTATTTTCGTTTGTAAACAAAATTTTGTTGCAATTTATAAAAAAAATTAAAAGTAAAAATAGAAAAGCTGCTGAGTAAAGAATAAATATTCTTTATATTTATGCTTATTTGCATTACTAAATATTGTTACTTAAGAATCCCAAATGAATGTTATGTATTAATAGTACTTATAATATTTATGTTAATGTGTTTAATCGAGTTATATTAAAACTAAATAATTTATATATATATATATATCCATAATTAAAATATCACTATAATACAGTTTCAAATCAAATGTTTACCATCATCAGTCATCAGTTGTATAAATTAAAGTTAAATTACAGTTAAATAAATAATATTATTTATAAACCATAATATTAATTATGGTTAACATAATTAATATTATATTATATAAGTGATATTTTACATTAACAAAAGATATATAATTTGTATGTAAACTGTATATTTTAAATTTATAATGTTGATTCTGTTTTATTCTTATGTAGTTTCTACAATTTAAACTGTTTAATATTAAAAAATTAATTTATAACAAAAAATTCTGTTCTAATAGCATAAGAAATTTTCATAATATATATATTTTTTTATTTTCATAATACATACTGGCTGAATGGCCATGTGGTAAAGCTTTTGCTTACCACCTTGAAGGATCTTCATTCCACACTTCTATTTTTTCAGAAAGTATCTGGTCTCAGCCCATTGATCCCCATCCTTCAACCTTCCAGTTGACCATCACAGATATTAACCAGCCTATGATGGGCTCTAAAAGTGGCCATTGACAAGTATAGAATATCCTATATGTGATACAGCAGTTTAATTAAAACTCACCTAATCTAATTATAATACATGCTTATTGTATGGAGTGCATACTATTATTTGGTATTGATAAAATGTGCGCAATTAAAAAGTTTGAGGATCATTAATGTACACAATTGAAAACATTATAGAATAAAAATATTTTCTATCATTTCTTTGTCTTGGTTGTTTACTTTTGGAGTAAGTATTGGACATAGAATTTGAGGGTTGAAAACGTTTGTCAAATAAAGTAATTTCTGCAATCTTGTGCTAGTTTTTGAGTGTAATTGTTTTGCAATAGTGCAGAAGCAGAAAAATGCAAAGAAATATTGATTAATATAATGTTTAAATTCTATATACAATATATAAATATGTACAATGATAAATGAAATGATTATATAGAAAATAATGAGCACAGGTATGAAAATTTAAGGTCATAAGTGATATTTTTGTATAAAAATAAATTATTTAATATATTTTTATTTGCATTTTATAGCTTATATAAAATAAACTTTTATAGAAAATAAAAGTTTTACACATCTGAATATTTCTGAAATTGCAACTCAAAGCTGTATAAATAGAAACTTTATTATAAAAATTTATTTTTCAAAAACTATTCATACAATAAGAACTTATATAACAAAAACTGAAATTTTCAACTCTTCTCATATTATAATTATAGTGACCATACATCCTTTATTTAAGAGGATAGTCTTTTATTTTACTTCTCTATCCTTTGGATTTATTTTTTCTTCTAAAATGGTCAATTTGTCCTTTATTTTGTGAATTGAAATAGTAAATTGAATACCGATGTTCAACAGATGGTCCACAGAAACATAACACTGTCATTTTCTGTGTTGTCATCTGCGAAAAGATCGAAAAATGGTGACAAAATGATGAGTCCTGCCATCGCAGATGGATTAAAATATTTAAATATTTCACAGACAAACACATATCATTTAAAAACATTTTAAAAATTGTTGAATTTTGCTTGTCTCTCCAGATCTAATGCCCCATTGAATAGGTATTTTCATTAGCGAATAATATGTGGGCCACTGAGTAAACCTAATTAATAGTTGAAACATTGGAAGCATGTATTTATACCAAAAGCAACTTCGACATGATGTATAGAGTTTTCTGAATTTTTAAAACAAAACCGATTTAATAAAGAAAAGTTTATTCTTGTGAAAAATAACAAAATTCATTTTTTTAAAGTAATAATATGATTGTTTAAAACATTGTGTTGTTCATTATTGGTACTGATTTATTGTATTTTATAATAGATGCTATCAGATTTTTCAGTTTTAGTGAAACAAATAAATGCAACGTAATCAATCAATCAATCCTAGCCATTCAATCATGTCTGATTCTTGGCTATTCTATGGGTCATGTCCCTTCATGTGTCTTCCTGTCCCTGACCAATTCCTGCAGTTCCTTGATGTTCTTGCCCGTGTCCTTCTTGATTGTATCCAGCTAACGGGTCTTCGGTCTTCCTCTAGGTCTTGTTCTGCTCATCCTCCCCAGCATTACATCCTTCTCCAGCAAGTTGCCTGCATCACATGACCAAAAAAAGTCAGCTTCTGCCTGGTGATCTTGCCTTCCAGGGAAAATCGGGATTGATGCGCTCCAAGACTGACTTGTTGGTGACCCTCACTGTCCAGGGGATCCTCAGGAGTCTTCTCCAGCACCACAGTTCGAATGCGTTAATCTTTCTCCTGTCTGCCTTTATTAGGATCCAGGTGTCACACCCGTAGGTGGCAATGGGAAACACAATGGCAGTGACCAGTCTGCACTTGGTGGTGATTGAGATGTCCTTACACCTCCAAATTGGGTTGGTCCTTACACCTCCATGTTGACCATCGCTCTGTGCCTGAGGGCGATTCTTTGTGTGATTTCGGGGTGCCAATTGCCATTGGAGTCTACCTTGGAGCCCAGGAAGATGAAGCTGTTGACCACCTCAATCTTCTCGTTGTTGATCTTTTTATGGACTTCCTTGACAGCAGTGGTCATAATTTTTGTTTTCTTGATGTTCAACTGAAGTCCCATCTTCTCACTTTCATTTTTTAGCATCATGATTATCTGCTTCAGGTCCTTCTTGCTTTCCGCCAGCAAAGTTGTGTCGTCTGCAAACCTGAGGTTGCTGATTGTCCGTCCCCCAATCTTCACCCCCACTTCAGATTCCTCCAGGTCTAGTTTCCGCATGATCACTTCAGCATAGAGATTGAAGAGAAACGGGAAGAGGGTGCAGCCCTGTCTGGTGCCTTTCTTGATCTTGAACCAATCTGTATCTCCATATCTGGTTCTCACAGTAGCTTTCTGGTTCTGGTAGAGTGATCTGATTAGGTGTTCCGGCACTCCCAGTTCCCGCGGGGGCGACCCAAAGCTTGCTATGCTCCATGCAATCGAATGCCTTGGTGTAGTCAATGAAGCACATGTAGAGTTTCTTTTGGTATTCTCTGGCCTTCTCCATGATCCATCTAAGATTCGCAATGTGATTGTGGGTCCCCCGGCCCCGCCTGAATCCCGCTTGGATGTCTGGTAGATCCCAATCAATGACATTGCCCAGTCTCTTCTGAATGACCTTCAGTAGAATCTAGCTGGCGTGTGGTATGATGGTTCGATAGTTGGCACAGTCCCTTGTGTCTCCCTTTTTTTGGTATGGGGATGAAAACTGACCGCCACCAATCAGCTGGCCACTGCAGGATTTCCAAATCTGCTGGCAAAGAGCCGTCAAGGCAGCTCTTGGGATTGGCCTGAGCAGTTCGACAGGGATCGTGTCAATGCCAGGCGCATTGTTGTTTGGTAGCTGACGCATCGTCCACTCCACTTTGCTCTCAAGAAGATCTGGTTCTTGAAGTCCCTGGTCTGTCTGATTTTCGTTCTATTGATCATCAATGGAAGTGTACAGGTCTTCAGTGTATTCTAGCCATCTCTCCTTGATATCTTGCTGGTCGGTCAGTTCGTTGCCATCACGATCTTTGATGGTTGATTGTCGGGCTGAGAAGGGAGTTTTCATCTGTTTCACTGTGGCGAATAATTCTCAAGTTCGGCCATTCCTGAAAGCTTCTTTGAGACTGATGCAGCGGGCATTAAAGGCACTGTTCTTGTTGATCCTTGCCTCACGTTGGAAATCTGCATGCAATCGCCTGGCCTCGTCCAGCTCGCCTTTGGCCTTGGCTTCACGTCGCTTCTCCGCAATCTGCAGGGTCTTCTCAATTAACCAAACTGCTCCCTTGGTTGGCATCTTTTAGGGGAAATATTCCAGAGCAGTCTCTACGATAGTCCCTTTGATCATTGCCCACAATTCATCGGTCTGTCCACCGTCCAAGCTGAGCGCTTCGAACCTGTTCCTCACCTCAATCGTGTACTGGGTTGGAATTCTGCTGACGTCAAACTTCTTTGCTACCACTGTCTTCTTGACTTTGCACAATCGAATCTTGATCTTAGCAATGAGTAGTTGGTGATCGAACCCACAGTCCGCACCTGGGAGGGTCTTGGCTGCTGTTATGGAGCCTCTCCACCTCTGCTGGCATAGGATGTAATCAATCTGGTTGCGGTGTTGGCCATTGGACGAAGTCCAGGTATACAGACAGCGTTTGTGTTGCTTGAAGAAGGTGTTGGTGATCCTAAGCTTATTCTCCTGGTAGAATTGCACCAGACGGTCCCCAGCATCGTTCCGATCGCCCAACCCATGTCTCCCAACCACCTGTCCATCCTCTCCGTCGCCTACTTTGGCATTGAAATCGCCCATGATGTAAATGATGTCCTTTTTGGGGGTCTGGTCAAGTGCATTCTGAATGGCCGTGTAGAAATCAATGATGTCCTGTTCGTCTGCATCTGCTATTGGGGCGTAGACTTGGATGATGGTTACACCCAGGGATTTCCCCCTGAGGCGGATAGTCATAATCCGGTCACTGATGCACCTCGCGTTCTCAATATACTTTGCCAATCTTTTGTTAGCCACGAAATCCACTCCACGTCTTCTATTATGGTCGTTTCCCGAGAAGTGAACTGTGTAATCATCTGACTTGAGGTCTCCCGAGCCCGTCCAGTGGAGCTCGCTTATTCCTAGTAAGTCCAGGCCTATCCTTGTCATCTCGCACTTGATGATCTCCAATTTCCCTATGTTCAGGCCTCTAACGTTCCATGTTCCTATTGTAAATAAATCCTTGCAGCTCAGATAGTTCTTTTTGCCAGTGGCCACATCAGCAATCGAGCCTCCAGGTGGGTTTGCCCCTCTTGCGTCATTCTCGGCTTGGCTACTTCGGATCATCCTTTGCTCTTCCCCAGTAGCATAGTCGATGTTGTCCAGCCCGGAGGGCCCACCGTCCAACACCATATCGATAACACTTTGGTCTTGATCCACAGAATTTTGAGGTGAGGTTTTTGCAGGGTAGTTCACCATTGCTTTCCCCAACCCACATCACTTCGCCGCACAACCTCCACAAATGGTGAGTCGTACGTTGCCAACCCCTCGGCGCGTTGAGCCGGAAGTGGGTTGAGGGAGTTTTTTTAGAATAGCCTAAGAAAATAATTACTTTATCAAGTCGATATTATGATTACAGTACAGTGAGTGGTCGGTTAACGAACATAATCCTTTTAAAGATTGGGTAATATTTACATGATATATTGCCTCAAAATATGTAAATATCTTTTTTCTTAGTATGCCAATAATGAACTGATATTGATCATTTTCGATAAGTTTGTGTAGGATTTCAGACAGACCTTTTTCATATATATATATATATACGTTCGCTACCTGAATTGTTCGTTAACCGATCATCGATTTACCATAGATTTTTATGGGAATTTGATTAATTCGTTTTGAAGACCCCAAAAAAATAAAAATTATATAATTTCTTACTATGTTTATTATTAATATGTAATAATAATAATAATATATACATACACAGTCTTGCATTTTCATCAATCATGTTTATTTTCCGATTTCGGGATATTAAAGAATCTGTCCAATGTCCATTGCTTTTCTCTCTTCAAGATTTTTCGGAAGTGGTAAAAACTCTCTCTTACCTTCTTTAATAAATCTTTGATTTGTTTTATGTTGTCTTCGTCTCTCTTACCTTCTTTAATAAATCTTTGATTTGTTTTAAATTGTCTCTGAGCTCTTACCTTCTTTAATAAATCTTTGATTTGTTTTATGTTGTCTCTCTCTCTTACCTTCTTTAATAAATCTTTGATTTGTTTTACATTGTCTTCACTCTCTTACCTTCTTTAATAAATCTTTGATTTGTTTTACGTTGTCTCCTCTCTTACCTTCTTTAATAAATCTTTGATTTGTTTTAAGTTGTCTCTGAATTGGGAAAAACCACTGTTATTCCTGTCCCTTAATGCATTCGTTTCCAATTATTTATTCGAAGATGTAACCAGTTTATTTATAGCTTAGAAATAGTCGTAATTTTTCATTACAGCAGTTAAAATCAGCTACTATGTGAACAATTCGTTTGTTATTTACAAACGATTTCTTAAATTAATTATTTTTATTATAATATCACATACTTTAAAATACAATAGTAAAATCTTGTATAATAATTTAATTGAAAGCCTAATTGAACAGTTTTGTATAAAATGGACATTCTCATATATTTGATTATCCAACCTATTTGATTAACCGAAAATCATGGTCCTAGTTCGGATAATCGATGATCTACTATTTATATTTCTTTTTTCTTCAGATATAAATGAATGCTCATTGCCTAGTACCTGTCCTTTGCATATAAAATCTACGTGTGTTAATTATCCTGGTAGTTACATGTGTAAATGCACAAATGGCAATAATATGCTAGGAGAAAGAGAATCAGAGATATATGGCAAAAGAAAAATTTATCTGAAATGTGTAGGTAAGAACTTATAACTTCTACTTTTATCATTACAAACGAAAATGAACGTTTTCAATTTAATTTTATGAAGTTTTTATAATTATTTAGCTCGTCACTGGTGTGATCAGCGTTGTGATCATTTTTGTTCTATTTATAAAGTTTTACCTTATAAATGCAACTGTTTCGATTATTATCATTTGCGTAATGGCACATGTATTCCTGACTGCGGTGTTAATTACGGAGGATGCGAGAAATATTGTTACAACACTTTACACGGTCCAATATGTAAATGTGCAAAAGGACAACAATTGGCAGCTAATGGGAAGTCGTGTATAGGTAAGATAAAATATTTTTCAGATTCTTTACAGTAGTTTTGAAAATATTCAATAATTAGTTTTTTTTAAATATTCATTTCGATATTATTATATACATTTTATTAATAAGAAGTGATGTAGAATGAATTGTATACTTACTATTATGCTGAAATCAAATAGAAAAAAGCATTTCTGGGAAGAATTGTGGGTTTTCTGAAGGGCTGTCCTTTATTTTGGCATAATTAAATGTAAAGGGTAAAATATATATTCAAAATCATCTTCACTGCTTATTCTCTGTATTGGATGTTATAAAAAATCTATCAAATAATTTCTTTGTTATTGCTAGGAAACCTCATAAATTTGAACGTCCGTCATTTTTAAAAGAATGTAAGATTAATTATTCTTATTTCAAAATCAACAGTAATGGCCTGAACATACTGATGAAATTCATAAAAAATCAGTCAAATAGTTAAAAATTTATTAGGGAAACACCTTTGACTTTTAATATCCACTTCCATTAAATGTTTAAGAATATAAAGTTAATTGATATGCCATCAAGATCTCCTTCAATAGATTTGACTTTCTTGCTAAGTACTATAAAAATCCAATAATTAGTTCAGGATGTATTAAGAAAGTTACTAAGTTTAATTTCCGCTATTTTTAAATGGTTGAATTTAGAGAGTTAAATGATGAGGTATCAAAGTTGCCTTGAAGGCAGAACTTTATCAAATTTCATGAAAATCTGTTAATTAGTTCAAAAGTAATTATGTAAGGACACTCAAATAACATAATAATATAATAAGCCATTTTTTTTTTTTTGAAAATAAACTAAAAAGAAAAGCAGTCATATAATAGAAATATGTTTATTATTCACATAATCATTTGATTCTATGTGAATCGCCTCTTATCTGATCATACAATCATATAAAGTTCAATACATTCACTATATATAATTAAACTCCATGAAAAAATTCCAAAGATTTAAATATAAATATTAAGTTTTCTGGGATCTGTTGCTTTCAGTTCAGCACTTTGGAAAATAATCATTAAGATTCCCTTTGTCGATGTCTTGAAGAGTAGAATAAATTCAAAATTTTTACAGTCATTTTATTTGCCAAAAATACAGTTATAAATCTGCGTATCTGGACTCTCACCAATTTCTAGGACTTCTTTTCCCGTTATGCTATCCAGAAAAAACAAAATCTCACTTGAAATTCATAAAAAATTATATTTCTGATTATATTATTGTATAGTATTGTTTTTATGAATTATGTTAGAGAAAATGAGTTCATTGACACTTTATATATTAAATTATAATACAATATTATTTTTTACAAAATTTTTATTTAAAAGATCGTTTCTAAACGCCCTGCTTTGATTTTGGATGGACAGTATAATCAATTATTATTATTTTTATAAATTTAAATTCATATTTTATATTTTATCAACTATCAATTATTAATTTAGCAATGCAAAATATTCACCTTATAGTTCTAATCTTTATTTTATCATATTACAGAAATTTTTCAAAATTTTCATTTTCTATCTCATTAATTAATGTTTAGTAAATTTAATAAATAAATGAAAAAACCAGTGTCAGATTTAAAAAGTTCTCGAAATTTTGTTGAAATTGGAATTTATTCTATTAGCAAATATTATCTGATCTTGCCTTTGGCAAAAAATTAAATGACTTTTACTGACAAAACGATTTCGTCAAACAATCACTTCTTTTTTAAATATGAAGTTAATTAAAAATTTTATTTGCTGTATTTAAATAACAGTTCAGAAATATAGTAGTTTTTAAATAATTGGCAATTTAAATGAAAATGGAAAAAAATTTTTTTCTGTCATTTGTCATCTTCATCGTACCAAATCACCAAATAAAAGCAATTGTAAGAACTCAAATCATCTTTTATTTTCTGTTTTAATAATTTAATCATTTTACAAAAGTTTTAGAAACATATCTGTAAGTGATTTAAAATTATTGACAATTTAAGTGAAAAGTTTTGTAAAAAACATAAAATTTTACGAAACAATCCGCTAGAGGTTAATAATTAAACTATAGCCAAATTCAAGTCCAATAATCCCTCAATAATGTCAATGGTGCATTTATCTTACTAGGCGAGCGCATAGTGCGACTAAGGCCCCCATACTTCAAGAACCTCAAAATTTGTTTTCTTATTTAATTTACTATACAGAAAGATCTCGAAATATTTTAGCGCCTAGGAACCTCAAGAGGTGTTAAACATTCCAAAGAATATGGTTAAATGTTGCATAAATTTGAATGTAGTAATTTTCAATGTGTCTTTTAATTAACTAATTTTAGCCCATATTTCAGATCTCAAATATTAGATCCTGATCAAATATGCATTGTTGTTAAATTCTTAATCACTCTAACATTATATAAAAATTTCATAGAAACAGATAATTCTAAAATAAGTAAAATCCTATGATTTTCTTCTGTCTGTCACCGGTGAGTCCATTCTCGAAATCAAAAATAAATAATCTTTGGCAATTGGAATATTCCGCATAGATATTAATGTTGAAAAATATTTGATCACCATAGAAATCATTCTGTAAAATCGAATAAATAGAAAAGTAAAATTATTAACGTTAATATTAATAATTTTCCAAATCTTAGTACAGTACATCTTATAAGAATAACATAATTTAATAAACATGCTTTCTACTGAATTTGTTTTAATCAAATTCATAAATATTGATACTATTATATATTTATCATTTCTCGTATTTATATCTCTCTTATAATGACAACAAATATTAAATGAATTATGATAATTTGATCAGTATATCAATATAGTAAATTGAATATTTTCGTATTTTCTCAGATGTGGTTGAATGTATCATGAATATACTATTTCAACAAATTATGATATTAATTGCTATCTTATTAGTATCAATATTTTAAACTCATTTATCATCATTGTATTTGAAATTATTATATTTACATTCTAGTTGTATATTTGCGATGATAAACTGAAATAAACTATATCGTATATTTATTATTTCAGGTTTGCCTTCAGATGATGCATTTAATTCTCATATTAACGTAACAGTCGAATGTAATATATCTATTCCTAGTGAAAGATATCCGGAAACATTAGTTCTCTTTTATAATACAGAAAAGTTGGGTCTGAAAGGAGAAATTTGTCTATCATATGCAGTTCACGTGATGGCAACTAAAGGATATCGGAGAAGTCGCCAGTATTATGTGGATGTTCTAGAAAATCCTCCCTTTGTTTTTCGTGAAGATAGGGTTATTGTAACAAATCCGTACAAAATATACGAAAGGAAAATGACTATTAAAGATATAGAGAAGAAATTCGCGGTAAGTTATGCATTATTTTTATTTTAACGATAAAATTGATTCATACTGTTTACAATATAATCAAATATAGAAAACCATGCAGAACTCTTTAGCAGTTTTAATAATTAGATTTTTCTTTAGATTCGTATACGAGCAGAAATTGGTAATGATGTGATAACTTATTTAAGGAATATTACATTATATCCAGGAAGTTGTAGAGACGGTGTAAGTATTGAAAATAATATATATTTTTTAATTTAATTAATTTATCATGTTTATTTTTCGTTTTGATTGAAATATGAGTATTATTTTTTATTATAGTTCTATTTAATAAAATCTAAAAAATCCTATTTTCATTTTACGAAGTATCAAATAAAATTCTAATCTGTTTAGCACTAGAATTAAAATATTAAAATTTTTTTTGGCTATTTGCACTAATAAATTTTCAAAATTATCATGTGATATGAGTATTTTGTAAAAGCAGATAACCACTGAATTACTTATTGATATTTGCACAAAACTATAATTTGTGCTATGTGAAGGTTTTAAGACTTGTATTACAGTAATTATAAAAAATCGTTTAAATATTTTATTGTTTTTTCATTAGATTTCTAATTATTGATATTTGCACAAAACTATAATTTGTGCTATGTGAAGGTTTTAAGACTTGTATTATAGTAATTATAAAAAATCGTTTAAATATTTTATTGTTTTTTTCATTAGATTTCTGGCTGTGTGACTGCTTTTTGAGTGGTCATATCTGGAGAATTCCGCTATAACATTACAATTATTCGGGCCACGGTACCTCTACATAGTATTTTTAGTGACTTTGTTACAAAATATCAAAAAATAAAATAGTAAATTACATGTGTTATTGAAAATTAACACTGTTTATAAATGAGGTTAAGTGTACAGTGTTAGCGTGTTAGTAAGTTAATTAAAATCTATTATTAGTAACATCTTATCATCTAAGATTAATTATATTATTATGATTAGTAAAGATTGATTGTTTTGAAAGTTGAACGTTATAAATATTAAACTGCATGGAGATATTTTTGATAAAAAGTAAAAGAGCAGCATAAACTTCCGTAAGAATGATTAAATGATGTTTAGAACAGGGTCAAGAAAATCCAGATTCCTTATAAATTAGTTCGAAGAAAACTCTCTGATGATTAAACTTAGCACAGTAAAACAAAACGTGATTGATAGCCTCAGTCACCTGACAGAAGTTGCACAATGTGACAATATCCAAAGAACTTATTAGGAAGAAGCATTTTTATAAAGTAAAATGGAGGATTTTGATTTCGGCTGTACGAAGTAGACCTTGACTATATGATGCTTCTCATAAAGATTATCGGGATTTATTAATAATTTTTTTCGTCGAAGGATTAACGTTAGCACAAAATGGATCCATATTTGCTGATTATTAAAATAGACGCTTGTACATACT
The DNA here is from genome assembly GCA_000484575.1 of Olivierus martensii. Taxonomy (NCBI): domain Eukaryota; kingdom Metazoa; phylum Arthropoda; class Arachnida; order Scorpiones; family Buthidae; genus Olivierus; species Olivierus martensii. The sequence continues at coordinate 55,537 of AYEL01091032.1, read as the reverse complement.
CGATTATCAAATAAGATTAACGTTAGCACAAAATGGATCCATATTTGCTGATTATTAAAATAGACGCTTGTACATGCTCGATTATCAAATAGGAAATGAATAGCACACAAAGCAGCTGAGATAAATATACAAATTTTAATAGATTATAATATTACTAACGTTTTCGGCATTGCGCCATGAAAAAATTCAAACAACAGAAGGAACTTTAAATGACGTTGCTATGGCAACCGCATTTCTTATACAAATAAATAACAGCATATAATATAAGTTAAACTAGTACAATTACGAGAATAAATACATACTACTAAATTATCAAAATATACAAAAATTTCTTAAAATGACAATAAAAATTATAAATAAGGAAAAGTCCTAATTATTTTCATTATCAATCGCATATCTCGAAGGCGGGGTGGGTCCCAAGCGGGGTGGGCATACATACTACCAAATTATCAAAATATACAAAAATTTCTTAAAATGACAATAAAAATTATCCTAATTATTTTCATTATCAATCGCATATCTCGAAGGGCGGGGTGGGTCATTTATGAGATTCTCATGTTTACTTCTCTTCAAAATTTCCAAGGATTCCGTAACTATAGGTATTGTGCCTGGTCTTACTTGTCTTACGATTTTTGCTTGGTCCCAAAGAATATTTAGGTCTCTGTTATAAGCTTCAGTCGCCAGGGATGTTGAAAGCTTAACTTGCTTAATGTCAAATTTATGTTCAAGGATTCTTTTGCTTAGGTTCCTATTAGTGACACCCACGTAAGCAAGTTTCCTATTTGATAATTATCTGAGTATAAGCAGTTTGTAAAGCCTATTATGTACATGCTCGATATAAATTATCGTAGTCATCTTCGAACAGATGTGAACAGCTAAGCGATAAGTGAAAATAAGTAGTTTTTGTCTTTGGTTGTTGTTTTTAGTCTTTTGTGGTTGTCGTTTGTCTTTGTTCGTTGTCGTTGGCAGTGTGAAAGGAGTCTTACGAGTGGTTGATTCATATCAGGAAGGAAAGAGTGCAGAACTCTCCCCTTCAGAGAAGTATGTCAGGTATCAGGACGAAACTTTCAGACCAAAAATAGGAATTCTTGATGTTTGATATAGAAATCATTTTATATGAGATGATGAAATAATCAAGACGGGCTTTTCTGGCTAGCTTATTTGTTCTCTCGTTTTCAAGATGATCTGAGTAATCTCAGATTCCATGAGAGAATTTTGAAGATGGCGATTTATTATTTCCTTCTTTCAAGAATCAATCAATGAGTGTCTTGAAGAAATTTATGACTTCTTTACTATCGATGAAGATATTAAATTTAATTTGATATGTATTTTTAAAACCCCAGTGAATAGTTTTGCAAACAGCAAGAAGCTCAGTTTGAAAGTTATAATGATTGGAAAGTCTAACTAAATTTCTGATAAGAGAATTTCTCTGTCCCTAAAGAAATAGTCGAAGATAATATCAACATTACTTATTCCTTACTTTATTATCATCTTAAAATCAGGTAACCCCCCTACAAATTATATTAGCAGAAGAAATATATATTTTTACAATTCGAAGTTCGGCTGCGCTATTTCTGAACGATTTCGATGTCTTAGCTGAACGAGTAAAATTAATGTAAAATAATTCGTGAAGTCTAGTATTTCTGAGACACATTAAGGGAAACAAAATTACTTGCTATTTCACCGAGTACATACTTTTTAAATAAATTCATATCTTGTTTCTTATAATAAGATTTTCAAAAGTGAGGATTTGAACTTTATCTATATCTGCCGATATCATTCTTTTTACAACTTGAACTGTATGAAAATAAGTGTTTTTAAGTTTACTTAAATGATAATCTGGAGCAGAAGGAATTATGGATAAAGCATAACTTGCTATGCAGAGTATAAAAGACTGAATAACAGGTTTTACAAATTTCATTATTTTTCAAAAATTTTAAATTTCTCCAAACTAGACCAATGACTGAATGCATACGACCTCTCAGAAAATTAATTTGATGTTTGAAGCTAAGAATGCTGTCAAACAGGATTCCCAAATCCTTATGTACTTCATTTAATTTATACATTTTTTGTAATATAAAAATATTATCTGGAAGAGTTCTGTACACTTTCGGGGAGAATCTCATCAATACAGTTTTAATCCAAATTTAATCTTAAATTATTTTCATTAAGCCAATTATTAAGTTTGTCTAAATCAAGTGTAAGGACTGCAAGATCAGAATTTAGCACTTTAAAATCGTCAGCATAAGCAATTATTTCAGATTTGGTAAGATTGAAGATAGGATTCGTGTATAGAACAAATAGCAGAGCACTCAAAGCAGAACCCTGTAAAAGTCCGTTTGTTGGAAAGAAGATATCTTGGGTAGTGTTATTTATTTTCACTATATATTTACGTGAAGCGAGAAACTGATAATCTAGTTTATAAACACATGATCTGTATTGTAAATGGATTCAAGTCTGTTTTTAAGAATTGTGATATTTATTGTATCAAAAGCAGCTGTGATGTCTAAATATGCAGTTTAAGTCGGTAAACTTCTGTCAAAATTGGAATATATTTTATCAAGAAAAGAAATCAGATTCGTTGTTGTAGATCGGTTTTTAATTGCGTAATGTTGATTATTACTGATAAAGCCCTTAGTATAATATTGCATATAAATTAGGATAATTTTTTCAAAAATACGAAACAATTAGTAATGGATATTGATCTATAAGATTTTCTTGTATTTGGATTGCAATTTCTTTTTAATACGAAACAATTAGTAATGGATATTGATCTATAAGATTTTCTTGTATTTGGATTGCAAATTCTTTTTAATATTAGTTTAATATTCACAGACTTCCATTTATCAGGTATATATCTTACTTCCAATGTTCGTTGAAACAAATATAAGATATGATTAGAGATATGAGGAAGAGTGAAATAATAGAAGATATTAGGAATTCCATCGGAATCTATAGAAAATTTAGGTCAATGTTTGAGAACTTCGTTTAAATGTTGTGAGTTCAATGAAATCTTATAACAAGAAGCTGATGTAGGCTTGATTTCAGTCATTGGCATAGAAGTAAAAATATCTTTTAAATGTTTACTGATCTCATTAAACAGCTGATCATTTATAATCTTTAAAGTATTCTTATTGGATTTATAAGTTATATTAAGTTTTCGTCATAATTCCCTGCTATCTCTCGCTTCTTCCCTCGAAAATCTTAATATAAAAGCCTCTTTATCTTTTACAAATAAGTCAATATATTTCTTAGAAACGTCATGATAAGAATAAAGATTTGAAAAATAACCACATCTTTTCCATTTATTTTTTAAACTATTTCTTTTTCTCTTCAGTTGTTGTGTATTTCTCGATATCCAGCTAGGAATATTTCTAACACATCTAAATCGAATTGGTACATATAGGTCTTTCAACAAATCGATATAATTATAGAAATTAGTCGTAAAAACTGTTTAGTTCTAAATTAGAGCTGTGTAATGAATCCCATCCAAAAGCTTGTAGACTTATGATAATATTAGTCCAATCAGCATTCTTCCAATCTACAAAAGAATTGGAAACACTCAAAGACAATTTGCTTAAATCAGCATAAAAATTAATCAATATTGGTGAGTAGTCTGATTTGAAACCTTCTGTTTTTACTACATAACAATCAGTCATGTTAGTAAATACTAAGTCAAGATAATTTAATTCTCTAGTTGGAAAGCTTACAATCTATGATAAACCATAGAAACAAATTAGCTCATCAAAGAAGAAAGTCTGATAATTATATAAATGATTATATGATATGCCGGTATCTAACTACTTGATATTACTGAAATTCAAATCTCCTAGAATGATTAAGTTTTGGAAGGAGTTGTAAATCGTTATTATTTCGAGCACCGTCAGTGAAGATGGAGAGTGAATTGGGAGAGTCTTTGCTAAAAAGATTATTAATGCTTTATAAATCTGACGATAAATGTCTATCTCAACAGCTGTTAACAAAACATCTATGTTATTGAAATGTAATTGATCTATAGTCAATTTACTTAGCCGTAAAATCTAAATACTGTTTAAATTTTAATTAGTCATATCTATAAAATATGTTAAATATACAAAATATTTACAAATAAATTTTTGCAGTAATCGGAAATGTCATTAATTCTGGTAACTACAAAACATAATATAATATATCCCAGAATTTATAGAATGCTATTACGAAATAAAAAAATTTTAGCAATTTTTGTCTGACAAATCTAGTACAGTATTTCTGTTACGAAGAATTCGCTTGATTCAACAAAAACTCCAAGAAATCCTTATGGATAAGTATTTGATAAACATAATCGGCTGGATTGGCCATCTGAAAATGCATCTGCTTTTCATTCAGAGCCAGGATTTGATTCTAGGTCCCACACCTTGGAAAGTTTATAACAGTGGATAATTGGTTAACGAACATAATCCATTCCAAGACAATGTTCGTTATCTGAATTGTTCATTAACCGATCATTGTCCGTTCCAAGACAATGTTCGTTATCCGAATTGTTCGTTAACTGATCACTCGTGAATACTAGTACAGTGGGTGATCGGTTAACGAACATAATCCGTTCCTAGACAATATTCGTTATCCGAATTGTTCGTTAACCGATCATCGATTTACCATAGGTTTTTATGTGAATTCGATTAATTCGTTTTAGAGACCCCAAAAAATAAATAAAAATTATATAATTTCTTACTATGTTTATTTATAGGTAATAACAATAATATATACATACATAGTCTTGCATTTTCATCTATTAGTAATATATACATACATAGTCTTGCATTTTCATCTATATGTTTATTTTCTAATATAACATACATAGTCTTGCATTTTAATCTATTATGTTTATTTTCCATATATACATACATAGTCTTGCATTTTCATCTATTATGTTTATTTTCTGTTAAAAATGTGTCCAATGTCGATTGCCTTTCTCTCTTTTTCAGAATTTTACGGAAGTGATTAACTTAAGTCGTGGTAGAGATCCCTAAGCATATTGATCTCAAACTGGTATGGATGCCATTCTAACACCAAAATATTGTAAAAACTCTTGTTTATCTTCTTTAATAAATTTTTTATTCGTTTTAAGTTGTTTCCGAGTTCATTTTAATCAGGAAAAGCTACTGTTCTCCCATTCTTAACCATAAGTCCGCGTACGCGCAAGGCCTAAGCCTGTCATTCAGTTGGGTTAGTTAAGCCGCCATATTCTCATGAGATATTTTTATCTGGTGGCGACCACTTATATAGTTCATCACAGGCTGGCCAACACCCATGATGGGGTCAACTGGATGGTTGAAGGATGAGGTTCAACAGGCCGGACCCGGAGTCTCCCTTCCTGAAAAATTGGAGGACTGGAAACCGGAGCCTCCAGGATGATAAGCCACAGCTTTACCACGCAGCCATCCGGCCGACTTTCATACTGTCAGTCTGCGAGTCCCACAGTTTATTCTGTGATGTGTTCGTTATCCGAACATAATAATCCTCGCGAAAGTGTTCGTTATCCGAACTGTTCGTTAACCGATCACCCACTATACAAAAGATTCGGACCTGTATAACCCCTCCAGATGTGGATATTCTGAATAGGACCTGAATTAACTCTGCCACTTAGAGGCTGAAAGTCGGAAAGTACCGTGTCATCCATTGATAAAAAAATTAGAAAAAAATATGTAATACACTATATATTTGTGTTTGCGTGTATATTATATGTATAAGAAAAATATTGTATATGTAATATATATTGATTACATTTAAATATATCAAATATTTTGCATTAAAATTAATAAGCGTCAAATTTTATTTTCCGTTAAAAATATATAATCAATAAAAACTTTAAGTAAACTATATAAAATTAATCACCTTTAAGCTTTCAAGCAGGATAATGAACTTTTTTATTGGCTTACACAATCCTATAGATCCCATATATTAAGATATATACAATTATTTTCAACCATGAAATTAATCAAAAATGACCACCGATCAAGACTGAATGATGCATGATTAGAAAGCTGCGTACGTGTAGCTACCTGATCTGTTCGGAAGTACGTATGTTTGCGAACAATTATTTTCAACCATGAAATTAATCAAAATGAGTGATGCACGATTAGGAAGCTGCGTACGTGTACCTCATCAATTCCGGCTGATATTGATCAGCTCGTATCAAATAAACAGTGCCAAATTTCTCATTAAAAATTTCAAGAAAATTCGTTTTTCTGTTCTTTTCTTGTTTGTTTTTATTTTGCATTAAAATTTGTATATGAAATCTTTACTTTTTTTAAATTTTATATTTTTTTATTCTAATGTTTATTATAAATAAAGTTTTGTAAATTATTAATGAGCGTTACTTTATGTGCGGCCCGCAAAAAAATTTTAAAATTTAAATTGGCCCGTTGATTAAAAAGGTTGCTCACCCCTGCCTTAAAGGTCCCTTGATCGACCCCAGAAAAAGCCTTAAAATTGGCTGTTTTGATGGCCTTTGCCAATGCAAGATCAATCATCAGAATAAGATGCTGTCCCTTAGCGTCCCTGCTACGACCCAATACCCTCTAGTTTTCAATCTTGAAATTTGAATTGAATGCTTGGAGTGGAGCCAAAAGTTGGTTCGGATCCTGCGTATGACTATCCACAGTGCGATATGCCATCTTCACAGGCTTGAGTAGGTTCTTTGCAGGAATAACCCTTAAGCGAATCCCCTGCTCAAGAATACACCCATCCAAAAGCTGGGTGAGCCACTGATAGATGAATTCATTCATACAAATATAAATGAATGCAGAATTATCCAAGGTATAGCCCTTGAGCAGCGGTAAAGTCTCCCCAGAAGGGATTCCATCCATACCACTCAAGATCTTCCCCAAAATAAGATCAACTCCGTCAGCCACCATCTTGGAGTCTGGATAACTCTCCTTGATGATGGCCAACCGAAGAGAAGCTAATGCTTCCGAATATGACCCAGGCTGAAAGCCCTGGGACCTCTTAGCAGGCCTTACTTCCTCAGAAGAGGGAGTAGATATCACAGATCTGGTTCACTTGCCAACATCAAGGGTTCAGTAGGAGAATCAGACAAAGAAGCTAGTTGAGAATTGCTTCCCAGTAGCTGAAAACTGCCAGTACCAGCAGCTTCCCTCCTAGCCCTCCTGCACTTTTGCTTAGCCGCTCCAGACAAACGTACCTTTCACTGACTAGGTTTACTCCCGGAGGCAATAATAACTCCAACAAACTGCTCCACTGTCCCACTGCATTGGGGCATACCAGTGGCCTCGACACCCTCAGATGAAATACCAGGACCACCACCCCCGTGACGGGGTAGAAAAGCAGCCTCCCTAGAAAAAGTTTTAAAAGTTACAGAAGTTTTATCATTTTTATCAATTTCCATGATGAAAGGACAAACTGGAGGAAACACAAAGAGTCACCACCTGGTTATCCTCAAATATGGGCGAAAGGCTGATTATGACAAGGATTCACCAGGTGCCTTGAAGGGATCGTTAGAAACACTGCATCTTTTACTATTTGTGATGTATTTTTTCTGAATAATGGTACTGGATTAAGTTAATTTCAATTTTGCTGCTGAATCACATAAGTTGATGTATTTGAAAGTGACCACAAGAACTGATCATGGGTTGGCCAAAACTCACAGTGGGGTCAACCATTTTAGGGTTGGCCAACAAGGTTGAAGAATAGGGTTCAATAGGCCAAGCCTGAACTTCTCATACAGAGCTGGAAATGTAGGACCCAGAATTGAACTTGAATCCTTTAAGCAATAAACAACTACTTTATCATGCTGTCATCCAGTTGACTAATGGTTATGAGTGATTCATAAATATAATACAGGATATGTGAAAGGCTTTTTTGACTTATGATTGTTTCGACTTACAATAGTGAGATTCAAATTGAATCCCATCATAAAACTATCTATATATGTCTATAAGTTATGTAATTATGCAGTAGAAATATTTAAATTTTCAGTTTCTTAAATTTTATATTACCTATAAAAGTACCGTATATACATGAATATAAGCCGATCTGTGTATAAGCCAACCCCCAACTTCAGAGTTTAAAAATCGGTAAAAATGCATAACCCATATATAAGCCTACCCCCTGACTTTAGCACTTAAAATTTGGCATAACCCGTGTATAAGCCTACCCCCTGACTTTAGCACTTAAAATTCAGCCAAAATTTGAAACCGATAAATTACGTGATTGTCTTTGATTTTCTGACTATCGATATAATGCCATTTACAAAAATAAATATTTTATTGAAACTTTAAATATATACATATAAAATAAATTTTATAATACAAACACCAATATATAATTTAAAAAGTAAATTTTACGTTACCCGAAGCGATCGAGGGCGTTGTGCCGCCAACTCCAACCTGCGTTTGTATAGCGGTGGTCACATCTTGCAATTTTTAGCTGCGGCCGCGATTGCGACTGGAAGAAGTCGCTTGTTGCACTTGATTGTTCGTGGTCACACTGTAGTTACTGCTGTCATGCTAATCTACACTTATAGCTAATAAAATTGTAGCAATGGCTGACTTGGCTGATGATGTCAGAGAAAGAGAGCTTCTCATTGGATATGCAGTTGCGAGCATTGTCACAAGAACAAACTTTTTGTTGAAGAGCGACGTCGCATCAGCGACCAGTTTGGAGGGGGTTTACAAGTTAGGGAAAAGAGCCAGTCGCGGTCGCGGCCACGGCTAAAAATCGCAAGGTGTGACCGCCGCTTATAAGTGCATCAGATAGGCGACGTCATGCCGCCTGATGCGCCGCGACGCAGAAATTTTTGATAATAATTCAGCTAAAGTGATCCAACACAGTGCACCTACTTAAGATTCTTGGATGACTGTCGAGAATTTCTGCATTGTGGCGCATTAGGCAGCGCGGGGTCCCCTATCTGATGCACTTATATACAATAAATGCAGGTTAAATTCAGCAGCGCGACGCACTCGATCGCAGCGGGTAAAGTAAAATTTTACTCCAAAACAAGATTGATATCTGAGAATGACGTAGCTTCAGAAAATATCATGTTAACGAACAGTAATAAATTTTTATAATTTACATAAAAATATTTTCTTCTTATTATTGTTATTGAATAACTGTTTTCTAAAAGAAATTCATATTTAAGTATCACAGTAAAAATTCTATTGGAATACGTCTACGTCACACGGCTCCCAAGAGACCGTTCGAAGTTTTGTTTTCCCTTACATTGTATTGTATTTTGTCTAGTTGAGTTGAGTTATCGTATTCAAATCTTTGATCGTATTTTAAAATGAGTGGATCATCCTAACTAGGGCACTAAATAGAGAGTATACTCGTGCTGCGCCATATTTGATCCAAGACGCCTTATATTGATTTAGTATATACCATATTTTTAAACTTCTAGGATAATTTAATTATTGAGATTAGTTCTATCTACAGTAAAAATTTAAAATGTACGATTAAGAATATAATTTATTAGCCAAAACTTCAATTATAATCAATCGATATGTTGTTGACATCCTATAAAAGCACTTCTATTATTTGAAAAATTTGGTATTTAATGCTATCTAATAAATAAATAAAAAAATGATTGTATGAAATTAAACATTGCAATGTTTTTGATACATTTTAAAAAGATAACTTCCATTTATTTTATGTATTTTTTCATTAAACTGAAATCCCTAGAATATTACTATAGCGGCCTATGGGAAGAACGACCAGAAATGGCAGATGCGTATACCCGCTATCTAGAGCTCTAATCCTAACGATGACGTCATACACCATTAGCATGACATCCAACACAGTGCACCTACTTAAGATTCTTGGATGACTGTCGAGAATTTCTGCATTGTGGCTCATTAGGCTGTGCGGGGTCCCCTATCTGATGCACTTATATACAGTAAATGCAGGTTAAATTCAGCAGTGCGACGCACTCGTAAATATATAATATTTATTAATTTTAGTGAAATAAAAAGAAACAGAGATTATTATATTGTTTGCACGCAAATAATATAATGCTATATATTTTCAAAACTATAAAATACAAGATGTTAATTTTCGAATTTTACCAAAAATCAAGACGAAATAATAAATATAATGAAATTACCTTTAAAATTCTTCAAAATAAGAGTCTTCTGCTCCTATACATATTATCCACATGTTTTTCCAATTTTCAAAACATGTTTTAAAATTTTTTTCTTTTAGAAATCTTGAAATTTTAGTCGTTTCCTTTTATATGATTTTTACAGTGTCAAATTTTCTTCCTTTAAAAGATGAATGTGACATTACATTATCACCAAATGTTTCTTTTAATATTTTATACGTTTCATTGGAGTTTTTATCAAATTGACACAAAATTTAATGTATATTCTCTGTTTCCTATGAATATTTATAATGCAAATGCGCCAGAAAACTAATTTAAATTAAAAGCAGACGATAAAACCAGAATAAAACTAAACGCAGACGAATAAAGTTCTGCTTGCTTTGTTGCCAGATGTTTTAATAATAATAATCATATAAGATTATTAAACGCAGACGAATAAAGTTCTGCTTGCTTTGTTGCCAGATGTTTTAATAATAATAATAATATAAGATTAAATTAATTATTTATTTGATATTTTAAAATTTTTATGTAAAAAATATAACATAAATTAATTATTGTTAATTTATGTTATATTTTTTACAATCTCGGAAATTAATGAATACACCTTGTATTATAGTCTTATTTTTCATTAAATATTTTTTTCTTTAAATAAATATCTGAAATTATGTTATTACTCAACATGTAGAAGACCTTCAATTTTTGTTCAAAAGAAATTATGCAAGGTTATTTGTATTATGCTATAAGGATAAGAAAATGTAGTGGCCAAAAATCACAGTACAGTTGAAACGTAAATGAAAAACAAAAAATATAAAGGTTTCAAGTAGGAATTTTTTTTTTTTATAAAACTGACATTTTCCGCCGTTAAGATATCTCAAAATTAAAAATTTACTCTATAGTATTTTAACTGCTAATAATACAAAAGATCTAAAGCTAGATCGAAAAGTAGGAATTTTTTTTTTATAAAACTGACATTTTCCGCCGTTAAGATATCTCAAAATTAGAAATTTACTCTACAGTATTTTAACTGCTAACTAATACAAAAGATCTAAAGCTAGATCGAGATGACACAGTTTTATAATAAATAAATGCTATTTATATTTGAGAAATTGGATATTTACTATTTTAATTTGAAAATAATCAACTTATACATGAATAAATAAAAAAGTGAAATGTAATTTAGATTAGATTACAGTGAGATTGACAGTTAACTTATTGACTGAAAAAAAAACTAGTAAACCAATTAAAAATCTTATAATTGTATTTTTATATTTTTAACTGTAAGTTATGTCTGCAAAGTACTAGAATTTTTTAACATTAATTTTAATGTTTCTCTTATTTGTTAGTTGTTCGAGAAAACGTACAACTAACAAACAAGAACACTCAGGAATATCCATCATAGTTATTTTTTCTCATATTTGAAGAGTTTTTGGAAAATAAATTTTAAAACGTAGATAATGATAATTCAGTCCAGTTAAAACTATTGCAATTTATTTGATCTATCTTATATATCCTTCAGATATTTTTATTTTATTCTATTATTTATTATGATGGCTTTGTTGGATAAAATTATAAGTATCTATACATTATTATAATAAACTCTAAATAAAAAAAGACTGTCGTACATATTCGATTTTACAAAAGATTTCACTGGCTAAATGGCCCATTATTGTTCGAAACTAAAAGGCGGACAAATTTTATTCTATTATTTATTATGATGGCTTTGTTGGATAAAATTATAAGTATCTATACACTATTATAATAAACTCTAAATAAAAAAAGACTGTAGTAGATATTCGATTTTACAAAAGATTTCATTGGCTAAATGGCCCATTATTGTTCGAAACTAAAAGGCGGATAATAAGCAAGTAATGAAAGACAAAAAATGCTGTAAGTAGGTATGAAAACGATAAGATTACAGTGACGATAGCAAAGAACAACGATAAAAAGGCGTTGAATCGAAAGAGAATTGCTTCATTAAAGCAAAATAATAAATGGATAGGAAATAAAAACACTAGAGAAAACAAGAATTACATTACAATAAGAATAATGATTTTTTTAAACGTACTTCTAAACTTAATATAATTAGAAATTAAATGTCTAAGAATTAAAAAATAAAAAGATAAATCACATAAATATAAAAATCAGCTCTAAGATAAAATCTGAGGAAAATGTTCGCTTTGTCAAGTATTTGTTTTAACTGAGTGTAATAGTGAATTTATTGTCGTCGTAAATAAAACACATAGTTAACTTTATTTAAACGAAGGAAGAATTTGACAGAATATCCATCCTTTATACATATCATTCTCGTCAGTTATGATAAGATATATTTTTATGGATCGAAGGCAAACAATATTACTATACCAAGAGTGCGTGCCGTCAAATAATTCAATGAAACGATATATCTAACGTGTGGAATAGGAAGGCTAAATGAGCAAAGAATTCACTTAATTTCACGTTATGACTCAAAAAATACAGAAATCCCTTGATTAGTGCGGTTAATAAATCCTCGCAATACACCGCATATATCAAAACCTCATTAATCAATCTAAAAAACCAATGGGAATAATTATAATGAATCCTGGAAAATATCAAAATTATAAAAATGTATTTTTTTCCCTCTCTGAAAACGTATCTATATTGCATTACATGTACTTTAAATCATTGAGGAATATATACAGGTATTTAAAAATTTATAGTAAGAATTAAAATTTATTTTTGACAAAAAAAAAATATATTTTTTTACAAAATTGCATAAATTTTGTAAAAAAATAATTGCAGGTCCGTAGACATCGAGTACTTGGAGAGGTTGTGAAGGCAAGGTTGGCTATATAATAATGTAATGGCTATTATTAGGTAGTTGCCTTCACGCTAAATTTATTAGTAAATAAAATTACGAACGAATTTAAAATATAACAATTAGTTGATGAAAGTCGTAATATTAACAGAATTAAAATAAATAAATAAATAAATAAATTTATTGCAGTGTTCTAATCATGTACCCCGAGATCTCAAAGGTTTCTCAACTCTTCAAAGGTTTTGCAAAAAAAAAAAAACTAATAATAATCGCATTTTTTGAAGCGCACTAATCAAATCTGGCACCGCATATATTAAGGGATAGTCTCAAATTATTTTTGCGCACTAATCAAAACTGCATTATTTAAAGCCGTTTTTAATCAAGGGATTCCTATATCTATATATATATATATATATAAACATAAGTTTAGAAAAGTAATTCTTATTTTAGCGATCTCATTGAGTTACAATGACCGCGTGATATACTAACTGTGCGATATTATTGGATTGTAGTAGTCGCTCCTTTGGTAACTGAGAAATCTCATTAGATTATAATAGTCAGATTATTATTGCGTTTTAAATTAATGGCGGATGTCGAGTACTTTACTGTATATTATTTCGTTAAGTTACTGAAATTCAGATTTTATTTTTAGCATATAGTCTATCTCTAATTTATTATCTCTTATATCTTGTTTAATATTATTCTAAGGAGGTTTGTATTATTCCTACGTTAAACTTTGATAGGCTTAGTGACTAGACTGATTCCACCTAGTCGTGTGCTATTAGATATTATATATAACTGTTCCGAGCAAATTTATCTATCAGGTAATTTTTTTTTCAATTTTGGTAAAAATATTTATCTTATTCTTTAATTAACTTAAATTTAATTTTTTAATATGCTTAGAGAATTAGCTGATACCACGCGCGTATATGCTACTAGAGATATGACATATATAGTTATGCCATGTTATGCTATATTCATCATCTATATTATAATTAGTTTGAACTAATTAACAGATTTTCATGAAATTCAATAATGATGTTTTGTCATTAAAAGACATCTTGACGCGCCTCCTTCAATACTATAGGATTGTTTAATCTCAAAGGATAAATTTAATTTTTATCAAAAATTTAGTTTTATTATTGACAATAGATGATGCTAAGTGTTAAACAATATAAAACTTTTTATTATTTATAATTGCCAATGGCGCTAAGTGTTAGGAATGTAGAGGTAACACCTGTATTGCTTTACATTTAGCGCCATCTATCGTCACTATCTATCACAATGATGCCATAGTCCTGACATGACAATATCGTAAGCTAACAATGTTACAAACTTTTTCATTATTTATGCTGTCACGATGAAATCACGTAACTATGATGATGGCGTCATTGCTCCGTTGTGCCAGCTAAATTAACGTTAAAAAAGGGACACAAAAAGTCAATAGATTCCAAATGCTAAATAAATGAAAAATAAATGACAGCTTCTTTCTTGAAAATAGGCAATTTTTAATTCTTTCTGGATTGCTTCTATCCAATAATATAAATAGCATAAAAAAAATTCCACTCTCCAATTAATTGAAATTTGATTATCGATGTTTAGATTATATTTGATTATATTTAGATTAGATTATCTGATTTTTCATAGATTTTTATTATAAGCAATTGCAGGAAAACTGAAATCGGCTACTCTCCTAATGCTTTCTTTATTTTCTATTTATTAAAACATTTGGAATATATCCGACTTTAATGGTGTGCCAGCTAAATTAACGTTAAAAAAGGGACACAAAAAGTCAATAGATTCCAAATGCTATATAAATGAAAAATAAATGACACCTTCTTTCTTGAAAATAGGCAATTTTTAATTCTTTCTGGATTATCCAATAATATAAATAGCATAAAAAAAAATTCCACTCTCCAATTAATTGAAATTTGATTATCGATCTTTAGATTATATTTGATTATATTTAGATTAGATTATCTGATTTTTCATAGATTTTTATTATAAGCAATTCCAGGAAAACTGAAATCGGCTACTCTCCTAATGCTTTCTTTATTTTCTATTTATTAAAACATTTGGAATATATGCGATTTCCGTATCCAACTTTAATGGCGATTTAATCAGCAGAGATGTCACCATGACATTAACATGATGTCTATGCGACGTCATCGTGATGTCATTCATTGTTACGTCATCACGACGTCATAAATTATCGTTTGTGCCGTCATCATTGTTGTCACCCCAAATGTGACCGTGATATCGTTATGATTAGGTATTGACGATAAGTAAGACATAAACTACCTATACAGTTCTAACGCCTAGTACCATCTATTGTTAAAAATATAAAATAAAATTTTTTAAAAACTAAATGTATTCCTACAGGATTAAATCAGGTCCTGTCAATGTTAGAGCATCACTGCTGAATTTCATTGAAACATACTAAGTAATTCAAAAATTATTAGAGGAGGACACACAGAAAGATATGAACTCTAGCTTCCTTCAGAAAATAGGCTAATAAGTCATAGAAAATTATTGGTTTCATTTTTATCGAATAAAAATTAATTATATTTTTGGATGACATTTTCGAAAAAAAAATTTATATTCCACATATTCCTTTATATTAATCAATGATTCAAATTAAAGCATAGTCTGATTTTTATATAGAATATTTTAAAACTAAATAAAAATTTGAATTGTCAAATGAAATAATCATTTATTACACCTATATCAATAATAATAATTATTTAATTTATGAATTTCTCTGTTCCTTTCAGTAAATATTATCTATACTAAACAGATAATAAATGTAAAGATTATAGAATAAATATTATATAAGGATTTTTATAAGTTCCTTAAATAAGTCACTTTATACAATGTCAAGTCATTTTCAAGGACATTTTGTGATAGTAATCAATAGGCTATTACGAAAACTTAGTTGAAACACGCAAAAATATCTATGAAAATTTAAGAATTATTTTTTTACGCTGGTCATGCAATATTGATATTTAATAAAGAATAATCAGTAATATTTCTGAAAAATTTGAAAATATTTATTTTTATTAAAGTTTGTTATGTTTCCACAGAGAGAAGATAAACACAAACTCATCAATAACGGACAGTAGTTTTCATAAAAATTAATAATTATATTAAAACCCTTAATAGTTACTGTTTAAGAGAATAATAAAATTACCTGCATGTAAAGCAGAAGAGAGTTTTGCTATATAGAAAGACATCAATAAATAGATATTAATATATGACGTCAAGGACGAAGTCAAAATTAAAGCGTCAGATTAAACAGGAAAAATGCTTCCCAATTTAATGTAAAAAGATTTTTCTTTTTTCAGTCTTTGCTGGAATATTATTTTGAAACATTATAAGAATATAAAAAGTCTTTTCTATTATTTGTTTATAGTAGCTGATGGCTACATTTATTATGTACTATTATAGCCTGTTCTCGGCAATTATTTAGTACCCGATAAATTTCGAAATTACTCTGGCAAAGTCTGGCATTAATTAATGACTGTTAGCAGAACATAATATATATAAACAAAAACAAATACGAAAATTAAAACATATCAGAATCACAAAATTATATTATTGTATATATACAGTAAGACCCCGTTTAATGCGGGGGATACGTTCCAAGGAAACAATGCGCTAAATGAAACAGCGTTAAACAATTATTTTAACACGTAAATAATGAGGATAGGTGAAACAGGACAGTGAATGACAAATGTATACATAGCATTTTTTTATTTTATTTTGGTAACATGTATTATTACTATTGATCATTAATTATAAACATTTTTTATTGCTAATATCGATTTGTATTCATAAGTCATTGACGAAAAAAGTTCTTAAAAAAGAAAATTAAAAAGTTTTAAGAACAAAAAGCAGTAATCAGATTCAGTAAACTATACACAATGAAAAAATATTGAATAAAGAATAACGTTCTAACTTCGATGAATTATAGTTTGAAGTGGCAGGCATTCAGATTAAAACTAAAATGGGATAATTGTTATTTTTAATACTGTAAAATAATATTGATGATTTGATCATAAGTAACTGTAAAATAACGCTGATGAATGATCATAAATATGAACTTTGACCAGCTGCAGACTTTCATATGTACTGCACTGCATTGATATCAAACGCACTGTGAGATGGAATAAGAGTATCAATACAACAAATTCCTGCGATTTAGGATTTATGTAAGAATAACGGTTTGAAAAACCACGCCAAAGTCAATCAATAAAAAATATAGAATTCGAAAAAAAACGCGTTATATCGAAACAGCGTTAAGCGGGGTCTTACTGTAATAATAAATTGGATTAACTGTATATGAAATGAAATATAAAGATGTGTTAGCATAACTTTAATAATTAATTTGCATAAAAGGATAATGGTATAGAAATACGTATTTTTTGAGAGAAATATATTCTTTTCTTCGTTTGAAATTTCAGTGGCACTTAAAATCTTTTTAGGATAAGTATCTGAAGGTAATGACAAGAAGTGTTTGGTCAATTTAGACAATTATGGATAAGTAACTTCATTCTTTGTGCACCATGTTATTAGATTTTTTCTGTGTCATTCGAGATAATTTTCAAATTATCATTCTCTTTAGATCCGCTGTGAATGTCAGAGCCAGAACTAGGATTGGGCAGGGCGACTGTGCCCAAGCGCCATATTTTTGAAGTTGCAAATATTAAAACTATTGATTTGAGGATTCCTTTCGCATTTCTTGGTCCGAGTGTCTATATCTTCTTCTGTTTTCTTCTGTTTAATGTGTGATGAGCAAAAATGAAAAATTAAAATTTTTGACTATATAAATATTGTTAAACAAAGTTAGGAAGTTAATAATAATCTAATATTTAATAACTTTATCCAACATGGTCCCATTATAAAAGAACGCCAATTCGAAATTTTCAAAATTCCATATCTTTGAAACTATTTGTCAGATATGAAAGATATTAATTTTATTTTAAAGTTCTTTGTAAAATGTTTTATAACGTTGCTTTTGACGCTGTTTAATACCATCGATAAAATCTTATCCTTTTTTTAATACTATTGAACACATGATCGATATGAAGTTGACCTCGAATTTTCAAGTTTTCTTTTTCACCTCGTTAGCACCTTTTGCATTTTTAATATTTCTTTTATATTATTATTGTTTGACACCAGAGCCCAAACAAATTCAAATTATAAGTTAACTTCAGCCCTTTTCATTTTCTTTCATTAATCATAATATATATCTAGATATATTGAATAACAGTAGTTAATACTAATCAAGTCTATTATAAAAAATTTCTATTAATAAATATTTTATCTACTAACCAATCTGTCTTTATTAAACTGCATTACTTAATATAATTCAAAATAAAAATAAACAAAATAATATTTAAGTTTCATAATTCTTAATTTGACCTCTAAACATGTCTCAATAATCTGACTACAGCATTTATTATTTATCACTTTGAGAATGAAAAGAACAAAGAAAAAATCACTTTACAATTCAATTTTCAGATGGTATAGGAATTATTCAGAAAAATTTGTATGAAGTAATAATATTTATTAAATAATAGAAACAATACATTTCATGCCTTTATTCCTTTTCAAGACAAATATAAATAAACTATAATTTGTTAAGCCCAAAAAACTGAAAATAAAAAAATGTTATTGTTGTTATAAGATTATTTTAATAATATTGTGCATATTATATTAATGTATAATGTCGTCTCATTTTTATCCAGTTATTTTCTGTTCGATTTTTAATTTTTTGCTTATTTCTATAAGTTAAAAATGAGTGGAAATTATTTTATCTTGAGATGTTCAAATAAAGTTTCGATATGTACTATTAAGAATTAAATCACAGAAAAAGTCTGATAGGAGAAGAGTTGAGCAGTATCTTTATTTGCCCGAATTATGCTGCACATCAGTGCAACTTCGCTGTAGTTAAGTGATTATTTGCAGGAAAGCTATCGAGAGATGTACTGATACATTCTTTCCTGGACTAAACTGATAATAGGAAAAGTTTTCTTAATAAGTTTTTTTATTAAGAAAACTTTCTCTATTATTTTTATTGTTGGCTATAAGAATATTAGAATAATCATATAATTTACCATATTTAACTTATTTCCAACTATAGTAAAAGCGTTGGCTTACTACATTGGCTTTGAAGAAATTGAATTTAATTCCGCCTTCTCTATCTCCAGATTTTTTCGAAGGGATTTTAATACAGCTCGTTAAACTCCATTCTTCACTTAATGATGATACCACCAA
The DNA here is from genome assembly GCA_000484575.1 of Olivierus martensii. Taxonomy (NCBI): domain Eukaryota; kingdom Metazoa; phylum Arthropoda; class Arachnida; order Scorpiones; family Buthidae; genus Olivierus; species Olivierus martensii. Next base: position 36,368 of record AYEL01091032.1, on the reverse strand, counting down.
GGATATAGCTGGCTCATAGGGGTATTGAAATGACATGCTGCTTAGGAAAGCAGCATAAAAAAAAAACTATTTTCAATTAAAACCATTATAGTCGAATGCTGTTTACCAAATTGTTGATATGAAATTATTGTAACATCAGCATATTAATCTTTAAAGTTTAAAGCATTATTTTGCAAACTTCTATTATTATATATCATTAAAAAATTTCCTTTTTTGTTCATTAATATTATTAGTTCAAATTAAGAATTTTAATTTTGGATTGTTTATTATAGAAATCTATTTGACGAAAATCGATTGCGTATTTATGATTTATTTAAAATAAAATTTTATAAATAATTAAAAAGAATATACAGTACATTGTATATATATTAATTAATTAATTTTATTATACTGTAAACTATAACTCTTGATCTTGTAATCAGCGGCGAGATTAGAAGGGGCGTGGGAGGATGTCATACTCTTCTACACAACCCAAAATTAGCCGCTAATAAGTATAATATCTTTCATGTCATAATCATAATATTAATTCGGCAAATTTTAATTAATATTTGATAAGTCTGCCGAATGAGAATGGTAGAAACATAAAAATAATTAATACAAAATTACAACCAAATGATTTTTATTTTGAAAGACATAAAACCATAAATATAATGATTTACTTCTTTATTGACTGAAAGTTACTAATTAGCAATAGATACTAGTTCTTGTTTACTATCACGAAAAGTCCATCAAATCTGGATAACTAGTCAGTAAAATTGCGACGATTGGACAATAATGAACAAGATTTAAGTTAAAATTCTGAAATTCTGGTAGTCGGTTAACATATAGGAGTCAAAATTCCAGAAAATTCTATAATTAGTCTTTGTGTTAAAATATTATTTTAGTTTCTCATAAACAGTAATAAATATATAAGAATTTGTTTTTAGTTTAATTTTCATTTGAGTTTATAAGAAATTGAGTAATAGAATATCAAAGATGGGCGATTCAGAAAGAAAACAAATTAATCAAGATCGATGAATAGGATTGATCACTCAACTCTTTCCATTATTTCAATTTTACCTCTTTTTTATTGAAATGTATACACAATACTGGAACCCTCTAGGGAATCAATCCTATTGAAAATGACCGATATTCGATCATATCGGGCAGGAAGTTTTTGTCAAAAATGATAAATTAGGTAAATATTATCTATTTAAATGAAATTTGCTTATATTATTGAGATCCGCTAGAGGATCGTGTGTGGTAAAAATATTCAAAAAACATTTTTTTGCGTTTATCCTCATAAGGATAACGTTTTTTAGAGACAAAACGCAAAATACTATAATCACGTCTAAACAGATAGAAAATGAAAATTACTTCAGCTATAAAATTATTTCTAGCTGAAGTAATTTTCATCTGAATTGATTCGCTTATTACGCATCGATTTCATCTAAAATGGATAATATTTACATAATATATCACTTTGACAAGAAAACGTCTGTCTGATATGATCGAATATCGGTCATTTTCGAAACGATTGATCTCCTAGCCTAGAGAGTTCCAATTTTATATATACAGTATTTATATTTCATTCAAATTAGACAATATTTATCCCAAATATTGCTCAAAAATCGATGAAATATCTTTATTTTTATTGAAATGATAATATTGTAGCGATATCGATCATTTTCAATAAGCTTAGTCTTCTAGTAATAAATAACTTATATGAAGTATATCCAAATCAGATAATAAATAATCGCGTTGTTGTGCTGACGGACAAATAGGTGTATAAACTTAATTTATAAACCCTTTTATTCCATGTCGGAATGAAAAGGACCAAAAGCGGGAAAAATTAAATTACAATGTAGAGAATGCACCTGCCGGATGGATTCAATGGAAGCGTGTTGTGCTTCAACTTTGAAGAATCCCGGATGGTCGCGTAGTAAAGCTGTGGCTCATCACTTTTGAGGATCCAGGTTCAAATCCGGATCCCACACCTCCAGTTTTTTAGGAGGAGTCCGGGCCTGGCCCGCTGAACCCCATCCTTTAACCATCCGGTTGACCCATCATGGGTATTGGCCAGCCTGTGATGGGTTCTATAAGTGGCCATGCCAGATAAATAATATCCCATGAGGATATGGTGGTTTAACCAAACTAACCTAATCTAAACTGAAGGATCCAGGTTCACCTCTGGGGTCCCACATCTTAGTTTTTTCAGGAAGAACTCAGGCACTGCCCATTGAATCTCATCCTTAATCTGACGGTTGATCTCATCAAGGTGTGGGCTGTCTGTGTACAGCAGAATGCCCTGCCATTAGTACCCACAGGTTGGAAAGTGATGTTAAACTAAAATATAAAAAATAAGAATAGCCAATTTGATGATAGTTATTGGAATCATCATGAAATTTTTTAATATAATAGCAAACGAGTTTCTATTATAAATATAAATATTAAAAAAAATCCATTTGGAGATGCTAAAAATAACTTTGCAAATTCTCAATATGGAAAATTCAAACATTTTCTACAAATATGGAGACGGCTTTTACCGATTATAAGTGACATTATAACCATTTTTTAATGAAAAATCTATCAAATAAGTATAATATATTTCATTGAGATTGCAATACTGTATATTGTTTCAAATATTCTCATGAATATTTCAAAATTAATAGTAGCGTAGCGTGGTTACAAAGATACGATAATATAAAATTTAAATATTAGGTTGTTTTTTCTTTTCTGAGAAACAATAGAAAAATAATTACGTAAGGTAGTTATAAAATACTGTATACATAAAATCCCTTAAATAACTATAATTTTATTCACGAATGGCTGTTCAGAAATATCGACATTTTAATGATTCAAACGATTGCCATTTTTAACGATATTCATAATACAATTAAAATGAATAGATATAACTTAAGAGTATAAGGAATAATATTAAAAATTTGAATAATATGCGATCTTTTGTTCGCCAGATATTTTGATTTTACTGTTCCAACTTGCATTCTTCTATTGAAGGATACAAGTTGGAGCAGCAAAATAGATGCAAAGCAGTCTTTGGAAGAGGAAGCAAAGGAAGCTATCATGATCGGTTTTGATCTCTCTACACCGATTGTTTCTGCATCTCACATTTTATTTTGATAATTGAAAATAAACAAATGACAGGCGATCTGACCGACTGTGATAATGTGATAGTTAGGTTCTTTGAATCCAGCAGCTTCTTCGATATACTGTATTATTGCCTGACATTCGAACTTCGAAGAATCTTCGAAGATCGAATGAACAGGCAAATCAAATTTTTATCGGAATTCTTTGTAAAAAATTCTTTATTTTTCTTTTTATTTAGTTCAATGATCAGTCGGAAAATTTGTCATTAACAACCTGCACTAATTGTTACTTGGGTAGGTTCCTGATTATAATTGTAATGAAAATATACAGGTATCCCTCCTATAACACTATAGCTAGGTTCCTGAAAAACACCGTGTTGTATGAAACCGTGCTATATGAGACCCGCAAAAAGGAGAGTTACGTTCCAAAACCAATTCAAAACAAATAACTTTTTTAATTCTACATAAGAAACTTAATGTTTATTAAGAATATTAATGAAACGGAACATAAAAAAAGGAAAAATGTATACGTAAGACCCTAAAAAAACAGAATACGTAAAACAAAATGAAAGAAAAAGTATATATCCTATATAGGCCTAACATTCATAAAATAATTATATCTTCCTTATCACTGTTTCGTTAAAACGAGAACTTTTTTTCTCTTTAATATCAGCTTCATTTTCTGAACTTTTTTATTCATTTAAAGTTGGTGTATCTTCTGCTCTCTTTACAAAATCTGTAATCTAACCGCTACATTCCGGTAGAAAACAATCGTTCCTTAACATGTACCTAAAAAAATTTATGAATAAAAAAGTTTTTCTTCTTTTTCACATTCCTCTATCGAAGAATAAAAACTTATTTTTTATCCAAGTACTGAACTTCTGGAACACAAAATATTCGATCGTCGACATTTAACTCAATTTCAAATCGAAATCGAAAATAGACTGAGTATAGTCCCTCTCATGACAAACTAACGAAATTGCATTTATGACTAATTTTAGCAAAGTATTTCTTAATGTTTGCAAAGTATGTTGTGTGCCCCTAGTTTGGATTTACAAAAATTAATAAAAATGTTTGTGTTGTAGGAGAATAAACGCAGTTTTCTAAATGTATTAAGTAAAAGCCGTGTTGTAGAAGTAACGTATTATATGAGAGTTTCCGCAATTTACGAATTGTGTTAGAGCGAAACTGTGTTATAGGAGGGATACCTGTACATAAAATTTGAGGCAATATCCCGGACATCGGAGCATTGTCCTGTTGCCGTATATTAGAGGATGCCAAAATTTAAAATAATAATTTGAGAGCACCTTTCGTGCTACTTATTACTGATGCCAAAATATCTGATTTGGCTCTGGGCCTATTATATGGACGCTCATTTCGAAATCCTTTTTGGTTTCTTTTTATTTCGAAACGAAATTTCGTGAAATCAAGCCCATGCATCTTGAATTTCGTACTATTTATCAGCTTATTATTTAAATTTATATAAAATATTTGAAATTCGCATATACTGTACATGAATTATTCATTATTATATTAATAGTTTATGGCAGTGGTTTCCAAACTTTCTGTGTTTTTGCCCCCCTTTTTTCATCAAAACTTGGTACGTCCACTCATTCTATAACAGTCTAATTTTATAAATATTTTCTATTTACAGTTTAATATTACAATTGAAAATAATGCTAAATCATTTACCTTATCTTGCAAAATAATATGTCTGTTTTCATACAACAAACTTTTCGATAAATCTTCACTGTGAGCAAAAACAAGTAAATCTTCAAAATGAATATCTTGAAGGAATTGATTTTTCTCAAGTTTTTTCACCTTATCATAATATCTGAAATTAAATATATAAAAATTCATTTAAAGTAAATTTTCATTTTATAAAATTAAACTGCATTTTAAAATTTTCTTGCCTAGGATACTGAATCAATATTGGCCATGTGTTTAGCATGACCAATATTTAGCATATTCTTTTCAGTTGCTTGGGAGATTTGATATGCATAGTCAATAAATAAAATAATATTGAATATCAACTAAAACTGAAATGCAAAGAATAGCACACCCATTCTGCATACATTCATGGATTATACAAAAGAATTCAACTCAGCAATTACAGGGACAATAATAATGGTGTTAAAAAGCTGGAGAATAAACTACCAGTACTTAGAACTAACAATATGTATCAAATAATTTAAACAATTTGGCTTTTTTATATTCAGGGCTGTAACTAGGGTGTGGCGAAAGCGGCATTTGCCACGGGCGCAGCTTGATTAGGGGTGCAAATTTTTTAATTGAATGACTTTTTTGGATAAATGTTCGCAGACATAACTTTATGTTTTTCTTTTATTTTATTTCTTAGGAGAGGCAATTCATGGGTAAGAGTGGACAAGTTCCTTCTTGATCTGGCGACTTTGTTTGGGGTACTCCAAACAAAGATGCCAGGTCAAAAAAAGGTGCTATTTTTATTGATAAAGTAAAAGTTTAAAATGACTCATTGGGTTTCTGCCTCTTCAGTGACAATTCATGGAAAGGCCTAAATAAAAGGAATAAAAAAGGGATTTGTACAAAACTATTTGTTCATTCAAATACAAATATCTTACAGCAGATTGAAAATCATCTCATTTTGATGGAGATAATTCAGTTTCAGCATTGTTATCTTTAAATGAAAAAATGGGGTAGTGCAATTTTGACCCTTGCCAAAGGTACTGCATACCCTAGTTACGGCTCTGTTTGCATTATCCCTTAGTGAATTAGTTTACACTGTGGAACTAAACTGCTGTTGAAGGATTAACTGGATTACGCTTGTTTATACAGAAATTAATCAATTTCTTATGTAATTTAAATTACAAAATCTGAAATCAATATTTATATCAAAAAGTAATAAAGTAAGAACCTCTTCTAAAACTTCCACAGGTCATAACTAAAAACCATTTACAGAAAAGTGGCCCCTTGCATTTCGCCTCCCACAATTCATCTCCAGCACATTTCACCCCCTGTAGATAATGAATAGAATACAGAATTGTAAATACAGTCAATTCTCGATAACTCGAATTTTTATTGAAATCCCAGCCCCTTTAGTGGAGATCTGATGTTAATGATCTGAGGTTGTTTACAAATTAAACCTAATTAATTAACAAAAATTAAAAAATGAAATTTTATTTAATTTTCATTTAAATTTTTTGATAATTTCACAAATCATTACGTTTTTTATTGTCTTTCTAGAGATGTAAAAATTTTTCCCAAATTTTATTTCTTTCATAAATTTTTGTTCATTATATGAGATCGGAGAAAACATGATTTTTCTATATGAAATCTTCTTAGTAATCCAACAAAATGTTTGGCATTTTTTGATAGTGGCAAGTCTTATGAATAAAATAAAGTACGAATGAAGAAAACTGGATAATATTTTTTAAAAATTATCGATAAAAAGCTCAGTACAGTGGACTCTCGATTTTACAATATAGTGTTTTTTCCGATCTCATATAATGAACGGAAATATTTAGCCTATTTGAAAAATGCAAAACTGAAATTTTAAAATGAAACATGTAGCCTTGTCATTTTTCATAAAATAATTGACATGTTTATGCCAGTTTCTTTATGAAAAATTTTAAAATAAAAATAATTTTAATATTTTTGATCAAAAATTAATATTTTTGCATATTTTTATAATGTCTATCAGTCTATTTAATGAAAATATATTTTAAAATTTCAATTTTAAAGAAAAGTTCAAAAATTTTGATTCTTATAGTACTACATGAATGTAATAAGCAAGAAACATTGTATATTATGTGTGAATTATTTTGTGGATATTGCTTTACATTATATTTTACCATAAAATTTGGAATATATATTGTTATATATTCCAAATTTTATCATTGCTTGAAAAAGATAAAATACTGTATTAATTTTAATCATTAAATTTCTTAGCAGTTACTTAGCAATATACTATACTACTGTATATTAATTACATAATTAATCTTTAAAGTAGTACTTCTCAATATTTCTTTTAAAGAACAGTGCCATTCCACAAAGTCATCAATGTATTTAATGCCAATATATAATAATAATAAATCTTTTTCCTTAAATTATGTTAAATCTTGATATAATTTTTTTTAATAAAAAGTATATAATTTTTGAATTCAAATTTTTTAAACAGTCCCATATTGATCCTGGCATTCTGAAAAATTGGATATCAAAAAAATTGAGAAAAAGTGCTTTAAGAATAATATATAATATAAGAAATTATATTAATCAATTAATTACAATATAGAATGAAAATATAACTAACTAACTCATCCAATGTTATCTCATTCCCATAATGTTGCTGATGATAACCATCTTGTATAAGCTGTCTTACAACATCTGATACAGTTGTTAATAAAGTATTGATTCGTGCATAGCGCGGCAGATAACCTATAAAATTCTCAAAAATTTAAAATTAATTAAATGGAATTAAATAAATAAATAGAAAATTTTATACCTTGTTCTGTTAACTGGCTTTTTATTAATTCTTCAGCAGATTTAACATTTTTTTCTTTGAGATATCTCATCAATGCTTCTGTTAATTTTTGTTCATGATTCAAAATTATTTTTACTGGTGAGCTTTCTCCGGATAATGACTTCTTCCCGAATAACAAATCATAAATCAAAACCCATGCGAGATAAACATCAAATTTTTGTTCTTGTTCAAGCAATTTAATTTCTTCTATAAGATGGGTTATGATAGTTTTATATTTTATCGATTGATAAACAAGAACATATAGTTTTCTCACCTAAAAATTAATATATAAAATTTACGTTTTCCACTTTCAAATACTGAAAATCTAAAATTAATATGTTGCTATAATTATCGAAATATCTACTTTAATACGTAATTAGTGATATGTAACATTTTATTCAATATAAACATTATTGTAATCATACAGACATGTAATGTAACGATACAGATATGTAATGATACAAACATGATGGTCACGTGATGTTTTACTTCCCGTTCAATATGACAGCGGTACATGGTTTGTGTACCAATTCTGAGATAAATATCTTCTAATCGGTGCCGGTTTCGCCCATGATTATATTATAATTTTTAATCAGTTTGATGAGATCTATCGAATGATATCACATTTGGCAATTCCGTGAAAAACAGAGCCAATTTGTTATTAATTTACTTACATGGCGCGGACGACGTTCAAATGCATACACTAGATTATTAATGCTTCCTGTTTTTTCGACTATCTCTCTTAAAATTTTAGCAACACTTTTATATATTCTTAACGTTTTTGAAGCATAATTCTTTAATTTATTTTGAAAATGTTTCTTTCCACGTGATTTTCTGAAATCAGCCATGTTAAATACAAAACACAAGTCACTGTTGCCAGATTTAGTTCTGATAAAATGAACTTTCCACTTCCGGATTCGACTGTTCAGAATTAAAAATAAAAATATAGTTATATATAAAACTAATTTTGAGATGAAATGTATTGTCTCGAATGAAAATTCTTTATTGTTCGCTTTTGACATTAATTTCGATGATCCACTAAAATGGCTTCAGTCAGCCATTTTCGAAATTTTTTTCCTTTCCTGTGGGCTTTACGCTACTTTAGAATTGGTGGTTATTAAGGTTAGGTTAGGTTAGTTGGGTTAAGCCGCCATATTTTCATAGTATACAGTATTCATTTTCTCGCAGCGGCCACTTATAGAGCTCATCAGAGGCTGGCCAACCGGATAGCTGAAAAATGAGGTTCAACGAGCCGGGCCCGGACTCCTCCTGAAAAATTGGAGGTGTGAGACCCGGATCCTCCAGGGTGGTAAGCTGCAGCTTTACCACGCGGCCAGCCGGCCGACTAGTTATTAAGTGGCGGGGCATTCCAATCCACTACATGCTGCCCACACACCTAATGGGATGAGGTGGAGGATGGGGTTCAACAAGTCAGGCTTGAACTATTCTGAAAAACTGTACGGGTGAGATTCAGGAATTGAATCAGGATCGTCCAAGGTACAGTTCGCTTCCACGCGGCCATCCGGCTGACAGTTGGCCAGATATCCTGATCCTGAATAAGAATTTAACCAGCAAGTTTAATTCTATGTTCCATATTCCAGATTTTTGATATAGAACTACGTCTTTCTCCGGGCTGGGTAGAATATAACTTCGGAAGCACGGATGCGATGAAAACCTGTCACACTTTGAACACTTATATTTTCAAAACTAATAATCATAGAGTAATAAATAACGCATCATTAAATAGCATACGGAGTCCCATTTATAACAAAACTAATTTTAACCTCTACCCCTTAATCCTTTGATACAGTACTGTGGAACCTCGGGACCTGCGCAGCGGTACAATATCAGGATGTTCTGATACCAGTTTAGTATCGTGTATGACACTAAACAAACAGGCGAGAGCCTAGAGCAGTATGGGGCTTTTACGTGAGTAAGTAAGTTACGTGGGAGAATGAACTCTGTTTACTACTTACGACTAAGAGACTACGGTATAAAAACCAAAACTTCATTTATTGAGAGAGATTCTTTACAAACAATGATACGCGACGTTAGGCTTAACGTCGACAAGACGGGAAGATAAATACCTGTGATTATTTTGATGATCAGGTGGTTTTATAGACGAAACACACTACACAGTCTTTAGTTCACAATTTCAGTCTCTAGTTCTTTTAAAATTCACACACAAAATACACAGAAACACTCACTATCGGAATATTAAATAATAATTGACTTGTTGATTATATTGGAGCCCTCGTAGTTGACGACGGATTACTGATAGATTCGGAGTCTTTCGTAATGGTAAATGTAGTCTTCAGATATATCCAGTCGAATTCTGGGACTTCGGTATCTCTTTCTCTGTTCCTTGTTGAGGAAAGACTCCTTGTTATTCGTCGAGGGAGAACTCCTGTTCTTTATTGAGGGGAAACTCCTTATTGTTCTTAGAGGAAAGACTCTCTGCACACTCCTTCCTTCCGCTCTTATATTCTCTTCTTCCGTGTGCCGCCAAATTTTAAAATATTAAAATATGTTCCTCAACAGAAATAAAGTTGAGAACCACTGTTCTACGTTGTGGCACTGTTACTACTGTGCCGCTTTAGATTTCTTTTTCTAGAAAAGATCTGTATGTAGAAAAGACATTTATTAAGAGTAAACAGAGAGATGTTCATAAAATTTTGAATCATTAGATTTAAATTATATACAGAATAGCGCAAATCCTATAATAACCTTCCCAAAAACTTATTGCTATATTTCTAATTTTATTGTTAAAAAACATCATCAGCATTTCTATATCATCCACTGATGGATATATATGACTCCTTCATTTGTTTCCATATGTATCTAGTGCAATATGCATTTTACTGAGAACCAGTTACTTTTCTTACTGTATAAATAATCTCTCTATCATTTGTAGTCTACCAAAATGTCTTTTCCCTTTCCTTGGTTGCCACTCTGCAATTCTCTTTGTTCAACAGTTATCGGTGTATCCTCTATGTAGCCTGTCCAACGCCAGTTATTGCTTCTAATTGCTACATTATGTCTTCTGCTTTGGTTTCTTTCCTTACTCAGGTGTTGGTCTTGCAGTGAATTCTAACATGTATTTTACTATGATTCTTTAGGTTGTTGCTAGTTCCTATTCCATTTTCTCTGTAAGGATCCATGTTTCATTACCAAATGTCATTAATTGTAGTATGCATATGATGAAGAGTTTCCTTTTGAGGCATATCTATATTCTATTGTTCTTTAGGAAGTTGCTATATCGGCCGCATGCTTACCATCTCAATTGTATTGTCCAATCTTTTATTGTCACTGGTTGTAGCTTTATCTCTGTGTTGAACATTATTTTTGTTTTCTCATAATCTATTTTCATTCCACTTTCTATTTTGAAGTCACTTTTCATTTTTTATTGTTCATTCAGTATTTAGACGAACAGCACTATATAGTCTGTAAATCTTACATGATTGAGATACTCTCCATTGATATTTATTCCTTTGTGTTTTCATACACTTATTAATACAATTACACAAAATAATAGGAAAATAAAAATTCAACCAGAAGTTCGTCAAGAAGATAACATTTTGCCGAAACGAAAATGCGACAACATTTTGCCTAATGTTTCGTCCACTTTTGTCCACGAATTTAGACAAAATATTATCTTCTTGACGAACTTCTCGTTGAATTTTTATTTTCCTATTATTTTTGTGTAATTTTATTATGCCTATTGCTTACTCATAGATGATGCACAGTAATTCTATGTATTAGTACTCTACTTCCTAGTTACTTAATGCCATTAGTTTTGCTGCTGTAGATATTGATTCGAATGCTTCCTCGTGGTCTATAAATGCCATACAGAGATGGATGTAATATTCTTGTTAAAAATAGATATGTTGTATTATGAAAATATTAATATATTGATTAACATTATAGATCGAATTACAAATTACCTAAATAAACCTTTCTAAGGAACAAACACAGAGAACCTTTCCAAATTGTGTACAAAATTTATGAATTTTAGATATCGATGATTTTAGAAAATACAAAATATGCCATCTATCGGAAAACTGTTAAACTATTTATTAATATTAATAAAACCTATCAGTTTAATATAAAAATAACGAAACAACAATAATAGTTTTTCAGATCATTAATATTAAACTGACGAAAATTATTTAAAGAAACTAAAATTACAGAAATCCCAAATTTACATTTCTAATCCAATTGCATCCTATTCGTTTCCTCTACTTTCTTGGACACTATCGTCATTGAATATGCGACAAAAATATTATTTTTGTAAATATTTTTATTTAGAAATACAGTATAATAATTTTTGTAATGAATAAACAATGTTAGCTAATGACTCGACTATTCTAGATAATTTTGCGATGATTAAAAACACTGGTTTCCTAACTTCTCATTTGTAAAGGTTAGGAAACTGTTTTTGATATTCTTTTAAATGCAAAATCATCCGAATATATATATATATAAATATTATTCAAAAGTGTAGATTATATAACAGAATAGGAGAAAATATTTATAAATGGATAATGTGACTAAAATGGTTTCCACTGTTTTGAAACAGCGCTATAATACTTTCAACATACTCGCATAAACCGAGATCAAGGTCCAAATTTTATTCCAATGATATAAATAAAATTTATTCCATCTTAGATCCTCTTAGATGTATATCCAGTGATCATATTTTTTATGTCTTACAGAAGAGAGATAATTTATTCAAAATAGGTAAAAATTTAATTTTCTTATTAATTTAATTTGGCTTAAACTCGATGTTTTCTATGATTCACCTATGAATCTGCGGATTTATGAAACCAAATATTAATTCAAGTTTTCTGTTATAAATTTTAATTAAAATAGACAGTAATAAGTTTATAAAGAACAAAAATAAAAATCTAAAAAATTTTTGAGTGCAAAAAATTATATTCTCATTGCGATAAATGCGAAAAAATACTTTATTCTATGTAATTTTTTATCGATTTTTCTGCAACGAATGACACTGTTTATTAATTTTCATCTTGTTAAGACTTTTATAATTTGTATGATAGTTATTTTGTTCATCAAATATTTTATGCGATTATTTTAGCATGAATTTATTATAGTACTAAAATTAAAAATATCTTTAATTAAATCAAAATTTATTTTTAATGCGATTTTTACTTCATATATTGACGTTTCATTATATTAAAATTCTCGTCTTCTCTTTCAAGTAAAAGTATTTTACAAAATATAAAATTTTTACTTGGCATAACAAATTCAAAATAAACATTTTTTTTGATCCCTGGGCAATATCTAAAAATTTTGGAAATACAACAGTGTTTGAAACAATAGATATATGATTTCTGTATTTGTCATTTTAATTTTTATACCTGTTTAATATATAAATTATAGATCAAAGGTATAACAAGTAATAAATTAAAAACTGAAAAAAAATTAACATTAATTAAATGTAAGAAAATATCCAAATAATATTTATTGAAGCATATATTTTAACAAATTATTATCTTGTAAGTCTATTATATTTTGATTTTAATAATTATTGTAACAATAATAAAAATAAAATTATTGTTTAATACAGAAATATCACAACAAGTTAAAAATTAAAAACATTTTGATATACAACATCCTGTATTTTTAATACATTAAATAAATTTTTAAAATGTTTATCAACATAAACACATAAAATAATGTATAAATATTTTTGTCCATATATATTTTTTTATTATTATTTAAAATTATATATATCGGATATACCAAAATGAATCTGTTTTATCCAAAATTAGTAAAAATTCGAGCAGTCGTGACCTTTTACAATTTTTGGCGGCAAGTTAGCCATACATCTGCTTTCAATGGATCAAATGTGCAAAGGTGATGGGGCATGAGAACGTATAAAAAGTTATCTTCAGTTACCTCATAAGTATTCATGAGATTTACTGCATTCCCTGTATTGAAGCGCATAAGAAAATTCAAAATATCTGACAGATCCATTTGGTAACATAGTTGTAATTCCCCATACATTATATGAAAGCTTATTGAAAAGTTTTGTAAATAATATCTCATTCAAACTCTTCAGAAAAGAAATATTTTCAATAGAGTACATTACAAAACATTTATCTTGAATTAAAAGAAAAAAAAAATAATGTTATACGGATTTACACCTCTATAAAATTTAATATAAAAGGATACGTATCTCGAGATACGTCCAATCCTGCAAAAAATTCTTTGAAAATTATATAAAATTATGAGAGATGATATTAACATCAAATTAAATAATTAAGATCATTTTTGTAGCTCTTATATAAAAATTTCATTCCGAATTAAATTCAATTAGGTGAGGAAAAAATTACAATATTATAACAAGAACGCTGTAATATAATTAATTATGAATGATAATGCATTTTTAATGTGACAAATGAATGTTTTTCAGATTATATATGCTATAAATTAAAGCGTGAAGTAGCATATACAGTAAAGTAAGTTGTGATTAAATAAAGTGACTAGACGTTCTGGATTAGTCGGGACAATCCCGGTTTTTAATTCTTTTTCCCGGCTTGAAAAAGTGTCCAGAATTTGTCCCGGTTTTAAATAAAATGTCCCGGATTATCCTTTTTTTACTTATAAGTAAATGGTTCATATTAAAAAAATTTTTAAAAATAGATTAATTAGATTTAATTTAAAAAAATTAACTTCTGAAGAATTTTCCTTCCCAACTTTTACTATTCATAGAATATGGTCACCCTAACATAACCAAGGTGGATGAATCAATATGAAGTAAAAGTAATAATAAAATATATTGTTTATGTTCCTTTATCTCTTCCTGCTTTCTTTTTTTGCAAATTTTTTTAATAATTTACTTTTTTCATTGTTTCAAAAATAATTTTTTTTTTTTTTTTGGATTTTGTCCAACCCTTATACTATGCCTCCTACGAACTCCAATATCTAGAGCGTCCCGGGTTAAAATTTGGTCACTTTAGTTTAAAGAAAGAATTATAATAATGGATATAATATCGTTCATGTGCAACAAATAATTCCAAAAATATCTTTTTTTTTTTTTAAATTTTGTATGCCCACCATTTTATACTGAAATTACGTAAGAATTCTCAAAATGAATGAACAAATAGCGTGGAAATAAAGATTGATTGCAATCTTTTTATTCTCGAAATATTTTGCTGACGAACAGATAGAATATACACATGAAAAGTCATTACAAAAATAATTTTTTTTTGCAAAAAAATGATAAAACAAGAACCACACTGCAATTTATACAATCAAAAAAAAATTTTTCACCTTCCATTTTTTTTTTTTTTTTGAATATATTTATAATTTTAAAATTTTATTTTTTTAATTTTTGAAATTTTTCCATTTTTTTTTTTTTTTTGTAACATAAGATAATAACATATACTTGTAGTTTGAAGAAGCATGCTGAAAAAAATTAATTGAATGGAAAGAATCCATGGAATTATTCTCATACTTCTTGAATTTTCTTCTAACAAATAAGAAGAAAATTGTAGCTACAATTGTGTAAACCAAATATAAATAAATATTTAATTAATTAAATGAATATAAAAAAAGATTAAATGGAAATTTTTACTTGTCAAAATTTCATTCATAATTAGTGACAGTGTAAATTTAAATATAATAAAATTACAGTAATTAAAAACATGTTTAAATATTTCATTAGTGTTTTATAGGAATGCCACGAATCATACAAAGCTATTAAGTAAATCAGTTTAAACATACGAGCTACAGAATTTATATATTTAAAAAAAAAATTGCATACATCATCTTAATAAAAAAACCTGCATCCGTGAAACGAGAAACATTCGTTTATTATAATCAAAACTAGATATTTCAAGCGTGATTTAACATAAATACGATTTTGCAACTCAGTAATAAATAGTTTCCGTATGAGTTAACTAACCTAAGTAAACTAATTTACTTTTTTTTTTATCAAACATTTATAAACTTCTACCATATTTTCATAATTTTGAGTAAGTAGAAACAGATTTCTTTAACTTTTGCATATAGTTATTTTAATTTTTGATTTCCAAACGTGTTTTGACACGTCCCAACATGATTGGTATTGAAATAGATTAAAAATAAATGATTTTTTTTTTTAATTGAAATAAAATAGAATGCAAATTTTAATAATTTAAATCTAATATTTTTCAGGAATATCTGGCATTCATGGCGAATTTTTGTAAAATTTGTGAAGACTATTTATTATTGAAAATATTGTGTCTATGGAAGAAAATGCTTGTTTGTTATACAGATGAGATCGCCGAAGACAGGTAAGAAGAAATTTCGATCACATTATAATATAACAAAAAATTGCAAAATGATAAATATATACAATTTCATCATGCCAAATACCAAATAAATATATTTTTTTTATTCTTTGAATAAATAATTCAAACATAAGAACGTAAACATTTAATATAAATAAAACAAATTAACGTTAATTGATTTTGTCTTTAACAGATGGCGCTGAGTGCAAATTTAAATATGTGTCAATATTAATAATGATTATCGTAGTTCGAACTCGTTTTTAGACTTATCAGAAACGACTGAATAGCTCAAACATCGTAACGACGTGACTCTATCGTTCTTTATATTTAATCGCGCTCTATTTATTCATTTTATAAATAAATTGCAGAATTGTTAAAATTTTACAGTGCGAGACTTTTGGCGTGAAAAACAGCCATTTGCCTGGATGATAAAATCTTCAAAAAATGATAAACGATGCTATTAGTTTTATTATTATAAAATTTTGAGTTTCTTCGCGAATTTATCGCTAGCGTTATACGTATAGGGCCTACTGTAAGAATTTTCTTTTTTATATCTTTGTATATTCATAAGTAAACATAAAAGCCTCACATTTTTATATAAAGATCGTTCTATATAAACTCTACCTGTGTATATTATTGATATATGTGGGCAGCTTCAGCAAATTTTTTTTTTGTTTGAATTCACAAAAGATGCGAATAAAATTCTCAGGTAGCTATTTTTATCACGATAAAAGATAGAAAATAATCCAGTTATTAAGGTAACCAATTTTACCATTAAAATATTTGACATCAGCGTTTAGATAAACAAATGTCCCTTGGTAATATTGACATTATCGATTTTTATCTTTCCACCTGTTGGATTCTCAAGAGCAGATAAGTTCATCTAAGATTTACGCGATAATATTTTCTAAATGAATTCAGACATTTTGTGGCGATTAATATCCATTAAAACAATCATCTCTTGTTCCATTTTATACTTACTCTTATTTTCTACTTCGATAAGAATAAAAAAAAAAATTTTTTTTCGTTTTAAAATCATCTCCAAGGATATATCTAGACATAAATTCGATCTATCTTCGGTTTCATCAAAGGAAGAATTTTTTTTTTTTTTAGTATTTTAACCTTTAAGAAGGAAACAATATTTAGGTCGGCGCGTAGATAAATTATAACAAAAGTAAAATGCTAAATTTGCATGAATAATATTGTTATTGTAAGGAGTAAACACGAGGTTGTTAATATTAATACGAAAGATCTATCTTTAGTATACGATCCGGTTATGACAAGGATAATGGGCATTAAAACTGAATTATCTTCTCTGGTACATTTTATTAGCGTAATTTGCTAGAAGCGTTAAAGATAATTTTAACAAATTGACAATGGCATACGAAAATATTTTATTATTTTTATTTTTTTCTATTGATAAGTCAGATCTAACAGCGATCTGTAACCACTCAACTAGTAATTAGAAACTGTAATTTTATATCCGTATATAAAAAATAACAATCATCGGAAACCAGAACGTTTTGTTGGAAAGGCTCCAAGAGACCCTTCTAGACAAGATAATCTTCTTAGATTGGGAAAGTGCCAAAAATATTATTTAATAAACAGTATAGAAAAAATGAGTTCAAAATCCTCTCCTGCTTAGTTTCTTTTTTTTATTAAAAATAATAAAATGGGATTAAAATTAATGTATAAGAATATTCGACGCAAGGGGGACAGATATCACTCATTGTGTCGAGGATAATAAACACAATTTATAGGTCGTGCGCTCTAATACGCCTAAATACAAAAGAGTCTAAATAGAAGGAAGGAGCTTTTATTCTTCTCTATGATATTCATCAATGAAATTATTCAAGAGGGCAAGCGCCTTTCGATAAAGATGCGTAAGAAAAAAAAAAACAAAATGGAGTTCTGCATGAAGACAGCATCATTTCTCTTCTGTTAAATCAATTGTTATATCCGAGCTAATATAAATGATCCACTATACATCATTACAACCCCAGTTCAATTTTAAACTTGCCAGTTTTCGATATATATATTTTTACGTGTAAAATTGCATTATGAATTAGTTCTCCGTGATGCAATTATTAAAACGTATCGAATGGGATGACGAATATCGCATGCATCAATTTTATTTTTACCGTATTAAATTGTTGCTACAGCTGACAGGAAAAGGAAAAAAAAAAAATGTAATTATTATTATTTTTATCGGTAAAATTGCCGCTACATCGTTTAACGTTTGTTATTTTTAAAAAAATGATTAAATTTACTGTAGCGTACAGTTTTACATATTTATCGAAAAAAAAAAATCCACGGTACAATAAACAGTTACAAAGACTTTACCTTTATTGCAGTCGGATATTTTTGACTTATTTCTTCTACCCACACACACACACACTCTTTTGTACTTCATTACATAAAAGATAATGTCAAAAGGTTGCAGACATTAGGAGAGTAAAACTGGCGATTTGCTTGCATTTACTTGGGTTTACTCTAAAAATTTGTTAAATCGAAAATTGTTTAATAAGATAATCTGATGGAAATTTAATTTTCGATAATTTATTATACGCTATTTTTCTTGTTGGGTAATTCAATTATTAGACTGAAGAGAAAATAAAATTGATTCGGTAATTTATTTTACTCTTAAAAACTGTTCTGGACGTTTAATTTATTTTTATGTAACCTCCGTTACATTATTAATAAATATTAATGGATTTTTTATTTTTTTTTTTCGAAATTTTTAATATCGTGCAGAAAAAAATTCTTCCACAGGATAGACGTGTTTCCGAGTAACCAAAGATTATCCTTAAGACAAATATCATCATTTAATTTTTAACAAAGATCTGTTTAAATTGAATTACGATTTCTTTTATTACGTTTTTTTTTAATGTTTACACACACACAAAACTTGTTATTATATCTCACGGGTTAATAAATTAAACATAAACTCTTACTGTCCTTAATTCGCCAGTTTATGGACTTCATACTAATCCCATTAAGATCTTATTTATCGTGGTACACGAGTAACTAGGAAGATTTTTAATTATTTATTTATTTATTCCGCATGAAAAACATGTCGAATTAATATAACGTTAATTTTTAATCAAGCGGTCATAGATATTTTATTAAACAGCATAATATTCGCATGCGCAATTATCGATGGGATATTGGATCGCGTATAATTTTATCTACTCTTAACATGCAATGCCGTTAACGCAGTTTGGCTGATTGCTACTTAGTGAAAAAAAACTAGTGTCTGAATAAGTATAACCCACATAAATTCAAGTGTCAAGGTCCCTGATTCATACAGAAGCTGTTTTTCATAAAATTATGGCTGTAAACGCGTTATAACGCACAATTTTCGAAGACCGGTTTTTTCCAAGGTTGCACTGTTTTTGTAGAACGAGCACATACAGGCGACAAGAACTAAATTAATTGCTTTCGATTGTTTAAACCATTTCTCTTTTCAATTTATTTAAACTAAGAAAGGATTTAATATATTCCAGCGGGCAAATAAGTTGTAACAATCACTAGAATTAATCTACTTAAGCATTCCTTCCCTTAAGAGTTTATTACCTGTCAACCGTTTTCGCTTCCAAGTAATGACTTCATTTTACTCCTTTTCTGTAGGATTAATTAAAAATTACTAAATAATACACTTAGAAATTCTGTATTTTAATACACGACCAGTCAAATATAATTATTAAAATTATTATTAATAGCTCGGATTTTATAATTTTATCATCCAAAAAGCGCATTTTAACGTAGCTGCATTGTGACGAGAAAAATATGTGGTGGAAATCTATGCATTTCTGATCAAACCCTATTTAAATTTTAGTTAGCAAATGTTGACTTTCGAACTGCAATCTGAAAATCGATCTTTATATATTCTATCGTGCCAACACAAACATTAATAAGGATTCCGTTATTGTATACCTTTAGCTATTCTTCCGCCGTTTATTCAGCCAGAAGCCACCAATAAACCAATTTAATATATATTTTAACGTACAAAAGAATCTTTTAAGTAAAAATATATGGATTAATAAATATATAAAAAATTGGAGTTTATTTAAAAATCGATTACCGTTTCTTCTTAAAACGCTTTATCGATTGTTGATGAGAAATATCTCTGCTCGACGAAACTCACGACAGAAATGATCAATGTAGAATCGATATTTAATTCTATTCGTAATCGAAAATAAATAATAAATCATTTTTAGGTTGTTTTTTACTATTATGATAATAGAAAAACAATTAACTTATCGATATAGATTTTTACTGCCGATGACGGCAGAGAATTTACTCATTATGCCAATTTTTATCTTAATAGCTACTATATGTTTGCCTATTAGTCACACATGTAGAACCTGCTCTTTGGAACAGAGATCAAAGACCAGATTTTTTTTCCATCCTGTTTAGATACGTTAAGAAGCCATTTTAAAACCGCGATTGCAATCTGAACCTTTCCAAACTGCATTGATGTGTTAACCTAGCATGGCAGAATTGCATACTATATATATTTTGATATTTTAAAGGTTTATTTATAGCTATTATGTAAAATTGCTTTTTTTTTGTTATGCATTTAAAATTGCTGATTCAATTTAGAAAATTTGTTTTGCTGCATGGTTAATTTTACAATTGCATGATGCAGAATGGTAAACTAGAAAAAGTTTCTGTTTTTGCCCTTCATGGAAAAACTAAAACAAAAAATATAATTTACTCGATAGCAGTAGAATAAAAACACGTTTTTTTTATTTATTTTCCATAAATCTCAACATATTTTGGTTTCTTAGAATTATCACATCTGTTACTTATAACTATAGTATCAGATATTATATCCAGGGCCGGCACTAGCTATAGGCAGACTAGTCATCGCATAGGGCGCCAAAAGTTGAAGATTATTTGATAGTATACTATACTACTGATAAAGCCACATATTTTATTTTTCTATTTGGAGAAGCGCTAAATTTTGAATCGTGTCAAAAACTCTAGAAGATTATTTGATAGTATACTATACTACTGATAAAGCCACATATTTTATTTTTCTATTTGGGGAAGCGCTAAATTTTGAATCGTGTCAAAAACTCTAGGGCCGGCGCTGATTATACTCATATCTCAAAATCCGTATTTATTTTTCATAATTTAATATATTTATTCATCCAAATTTCAATATTTTTTATTTATTATGCAAAGATGAAAGAAATATTCTTCAAAATGACCATGATTAATTAAATTTTCAAGAAATTTGATACAGTGCTCTAACATATTTCGAACTCTTCCTTAACAAGACTTTTGCACCATCAAATACCAATCAATCAACTCTTATATTAGATGGACCTATATGCCCCACCTAAGATGATTATGTACTACCTGCAAAATTGATTTTTCGTGTAATACTCGGGTGTTTTCTCCAAAAACTGAAGTTAGAGCCAGAAGAAGTGTCTTAGAGACCTTGTAATTTTAATATATTATTCATTTTATATCTTATTCGCCGTTATATAATAATTTTGGTTATATCATTCGCAGCACTACCGATCTGTTTCATTATTTAAGTTCTTTCGTAACCAAATTTATCTCTATATTCGCCGTTATATAATAATTTTGGTTATATCATTCGCAGCACTACCGATCTGTTTCATAATTTAAGTTCTTTCGTAACCAAATTTATCTCTTCGTATTCATATTAAGAGAGGAAGGATTCAATTTGGAAACCATAATTAAATGTTTAACTGCTAACAAACTACGCTGCAGTCGAATACAAAATTAGACATATGTATATATAAAACGTAACGAACCGACGCATTAAAATTATTAGAGCAATTTATTTCATAAAAGATATAAATTTTAAAAATAAACAATGCACAGTTTAATTTATTCAATACCGAAAATTGAGCACAAACATTTAAATTTTCTTCGGGCATTCGTACGTATGTATGAGTAATGAAGCGTAGTTCTTTCAAACGATGCGTGTTTCTCATTGATTATGTGTATCCTACCAGAATGAATCTTGAATATTTAGACTTACTGTAAATTTACAATTCTGCTTTTAAATCTTTACTAATCTCGTTAATATATTTATGGCACCGAATAATTTTTTTCTTGGATTAATAGAGAATAATGGACTCGCATCACTTCAAAGTACGCAAAATTATTCCGAATATTTTAGTAGAATATTCACGAATAACTGGAAAAATAAGAATAAAAAATTGATTCTCGATCTACGGAGAACTAAAATTCTAGTTTGTTATAAATCTTATGCAAACCACTTCCAGTTATTTGTCTTTATGTTTAGCTTCAACGTTACGTCAGCAGAGTGGCCTTTGATTCCTACCATAAATTATCCGAACTCTGAATGAATTTCTTAGAATAAAAAGAAAAACCTTCACACAAAAATACTTTCTCATGCGATAAAAAAAAATAGTGTTATATACGCCACTGTTTACATACACAAAGAATATTTACAGCTTTATAAACAAATTATAAATTATTATATATACCATACTGTATAATCTTTCAAAATGGAGCCTTCTTCGGGAAAGAAGTTTAGTAAATTTAATACGTTAAATAACTCTTTCATGTAAAATTCAGTAGAATATACTACGTGCTGTACTTCCATTGCGTTATAAATCTTACTTATTTAGTTACTACGTAGAAATTTTTACGCTGGATAAATAATTTTATCCATTAATTGCATATAAACACATCATCATCTAAGTTTTGAAAATGCATTAAAGGCCTAAATATTTTTAATAATCTAAAAATGTTTATATATTTTTTTTATCTAATTATTAATCTATCGCCTATTGTGTTCGGAGTTTAAGAAGCATCCGTTATCAGTAACGATCTGGAAGACAAAGTTAATTATAATTATTGCAAAATAGAAACAGATGCAGTACATGCGGATTATATGAATGACCCCATTAAGATTAAATCCTAAGTTCGATTTTTACTTAAAACTTATTTAGGACTAGTAGTGGAGATCGATCTGGAACTGGAGACTAGAGAGAAACTTATCAGCAGCGCATATTTTTTTCTTTTTTTGTGTCTCGAATGCACAATTTCCCCTTCCGGCTGCAAAACTAATAAGAAACAAGTTTTAACAGTGAAGTTCTGGGTATGGCGTGGAATACTCAGAATGGAAGATCGATTCTTCGTAAATCTAGAACTAAGTAACATATGAGATAGGACTTTTGCAGAAAGTAGGACATTTTGTCTCAGCGCCCCTGTAAAAAGTACCTGTGGTACTTGTCAATAAATGTAGCAGTTCTGTCTTCTCCACAGGCGCCCGTTGAAACGACCTTCGTCTCCTCCCGTCTCGTCATGCAGCCAATGAGCTAGCATGTCGAACAACTGTGTCTAGAGCTGGTAAACATTCCTCTTACACCATGATTTTATCGTAGAAGCGAAGTACTTAGCTCTCCTTTAACGGTGCCGCTTCAGATATTCAATCAAAGTATTATTTATCAATGTGAACAAACGGCCAAGACGTCTCTTCCTTGACAACCTCCTTCGGATCCGCCCATGTTTGCCGTCCTTATGTATCTCACTCCTTCCATCCCGCATGGACCAAATTATTGTTTAAAAAGGATAATCTTATGTGTCCGAACGAGTTCCGATTTATTAGTTAACTTTAAGGTAAAGAATACTTTCCAGGGGTAGCCATCTGCTTTGCCTCTTCTTCCAATCTGGTAGGTGCAATTGTTTACTTACTCATAATATATTTAATCCTTCCATTCATTTATGTAACACGCTTTATGACAAAAAAAAAATTTATATATTTTCAATAGCAGTTTAAACGATATAATAGGCTTAACAAATACTATATATCACATATATATAACATTAAATAAGAATGTCAATATTTAAATAGTGCATTATTTTACTTTAGAATGCTTATCATGCATTAAAATTTATCCGAGTTATCTTGATATATTTTAAATTACATATATTTCTATTAATCAAATAAACAGTTCACCTTTATGACCTTGAGTTTTGTTTGTTAAGGTGATAACCATATGTTGACTTCAACTAGAATATTACATAGACTTCCAATAAAATATATTTTTATGTTTTTTATTGAATCTTTATATAATATTTTAGCTTATCTCTGTGTATTGTATTAGTTTTTAATCTTCTTCATGTATATAATTCCTTTATCCATTAGCATTTTAATTACATTTGAATATAAATATTTCCAGTTATAAATTTTATTTTGCATAAGATTATATCTGAGATACTCTTATCTTAGAACAAAGATAAGGTATGCTGATTTCTATTCATTTCAGCATGTATAGCTTCTGAAAAACAATTTTTTTTTGTTGTTTAATTTAGAAGAATCATTTTTGTGATGATGGTATGAATAATTGTTTTTAATATTTTATATTTAAAAACACAATTTTCTGAAGATGTAAACAACTTTAGATTTTTTTGATTCATTATATAATTATATAAACATGATTTTTTTATCCATAAAAGGTCGCATGCTTGACTCATCATGACAATATGTCAGCAGTGAGCCAGATGAATGCTAATGAAGTGATTTTTATCTTATTAATGAGTTTCCTTAGAATGCCTAATATGCCATAACTGCCTAGATAAGAATTAGTATAATGCATGTAATTTTTATCATCATGATTATTCAGCTTAAAATTTCAAAATATATAATTTTAAAAATTGGTTTTAAATTAGTAAGAATCATGACAAAAATGCTATGTAATGTCTAGTCTTGTATAAAAATTCTTCAATAATTTTGTGTCAAAACTATTTACTAACTCTGTAACATTTAAAAATCTTAGCACCGTTATCTGTGTACATTTTTATATACATATTACAGAAGCTGTGCAAATGAACATTTTATTTTATTTACAGTTGTCTCATTCTCTGTCATTTTTAATTCAGAAACTGTCATGATTTTTGTTATTTGATTTTTAAAATGTTTTCTTGATGACGTCTATCGGTCCTAATAGTCAAAAGCACTCAAACTTCAATTTAGTACATGATACTACTTGTCAAAATTAATCACCATCATGTTGATATGATTTTTTATTTAAATTTGCTGTTTTCTAGCAATAACTTGCATAATTGTAGCAAAATATAGTCAACAAAAAAAATATTAACAACTTTTTTATGTATTTAATATAGTGTATCTAAAATATTTTTACTAAATATCATCATAATGTAGATTAATACAATAATTGATAAATTTTAAATATCAAAATAATTTATATTTTTATTATTTTTATAAGTTTGTTTAGATTGTTATTGATAAGTCTTTTTATAATTTTTCCAAAAAAAAAAAAAAATTCAAAGAATTTTCTAAGAAATTCTTTGCATTTTAAAACTTGTCTCAGGATTCTACATTGAGGTATTAATTTCTTGATAATGGCTGTTTTTAAAAAGCAGAATAATAAAGAAAACAAATAAAAATAAATAATGATTTATCTAGTAAATCATCTAATGGTTTTTAAAAAGAAGTTTGTTGTTTTTTTTGTTGTATGTTGTCATCTTGAGTGATTGTTCTTTCATTCTTATTTAAAATATAAAAAAAAATTAAAAAACATGGGAATTTATGGCAGTTTAAATTTTAATAATATTCTATGAATAAAAAATGTGTCCCTGCACAATTTTTCAGATTATCTTCTTATGTATTAATTTCCTTGATTGTTTTATAATTGGTATTATCATAAAGTTAGAAAAATAAAAATTGATAAAAAAATTAAGACAAGTAAAAATAGATTTCTTTTAATATTTAAATATAATATCCGTAGATGCCATTTTCAGCAAATTTATAGTCATTATAAAAGTTTATCTTTTTAATGTAGTACACAATAACAATGCATAACACACTGATTTTTTTCAATTAATTTCTATAAATCTATTCTGGATATTAACATCTACAATTGATATTTTTATTATGAAAACAATTTTATTTGAAGAAATCTTTATAACTGCCCAAAGAATTTATTTTGCTATGTAAATTATATAGGTCTATAATAGCATGCAAGTGATATTTTTTAAATGGAAGATTTTTTTTATTAAAAAATTTATAATTTTCAGCAAGTCTTGCAACTGTTTAGAATGATTATTTATAATAATAAATTAAGATTGGTTTTTAAGAATAGTAGTGAAGTGATAGCTTCCCGTAAAAATTTACTGTTGTTTTTAGTAAAAAAAATCATTTCATATGGCTTATATTTATTTAATTTGAAAAGTATTCTTTTGGTAGATTTTAGGTTTTCATACTCTATTTAAAATTTCTATTGAACTTTTTTTTGAAGACTTTGCTATTTTTAGAAAAGACCATCCAACCATTAAAACTCATAGACTTGATATACAGTAATTTAAAAATCAATGTTTTCTAAAACAAAGATATGCCAAACAACCAATTACTTTTAGTTCAGAAATGCAAATATTTAACAATACAAAATTGCTAACTTTTTTTATGTTTTCTTTGATGTCTCTCGAAATATGAATAACCATAAGCATTATTTTTAACAGGCAGTTTTATATTTTAATATTTTTTGTGATCATGAAGAAGGAACTATAGCTTGTTAAAATTGTTAATATGTTTGCAAGCATTTGGCCTGCAAAAATATTTTATCTAGCTTGTTAAGACTTTCATAAGAATAGTTTTTATTTTTTTAGAATTTTTAAAATGTGTAGTGAAATAGTAAACAGTGAATTTTGCCAAATATAAAAAGTAGAAGAAAACAAACAAATCTAACAAAATAAATAAATAAAATTAAAATTTATTATGCCAGGCTTGTAAGTTTACTTCAAATGATCTACACTTAAAAAGCTTTCTCAACCTGAGATATTTGAATATTGTTTTTATTACATTATTTTTCTATACTGTACTAATTTAGAATAAATGAATTTTATATCATTAAGAGACTTTTTTAATCTGTGATAATTATATGTAATTATTATTATTATTAAGCAATAATAGAATTCTTTCATTTTTTAAAAAAATATTCTGAATCATAAGAAATGGGGAAGCTTAATGTCGAAAGATCAAATTAGAATAATAAATTAAATACAAAACAATTTCAAAGCATAATTTCATCTTTGACATTAATAAGGAAAGATGAATAATTTATTTTAATATAATTTATCTAGAATGTTTTGAGATTCTCATTATAAATTTTTGGAATATATAATGAGAATCTCAATATTATATGTTTTTTGGAAATATTTAAACAACTATTATGAAAACATTAAAAGTTAAAGTAATGACATAATGGTGTCAAGTACTTAATACATTCACTGTAGGATGCTTGAGAATTATTCATTATCATTTTCTCTTTAATTGTAAAAATTTACATAATAGAAAAATAATTATTTTGATTTTATTTGTAGAAAAAATAATTATGCATGAATAAGTTAACACTACTTTTAGTTTAATTATTTTTGGTCTTGACAATAATATAATATAAGTTAGGAGAATTATGATCCAATTAATGTTATAAAGAGGACAAGAGTATTTAGATTGATCTTCAAACAGCAAATTTAACAGTACCTATCATGTTGACTTTTCAAACTATTCTTATTATAAGATTAGTTTAAATCTTTAAAGTTAGATAACTTTGTTTAAACATTCTTTTTAAACTATCAATTAATAATAATGTTGTTGTATTATTTAGCATCTGGACGCATTCTATATTTATGAATTATTTACGGTTTTATCCAGTTTTAGTACCGTACAGGTATTATCAGGCTGAGTATTATAGATTTACTTTAGTTAAAATGTTTTTCTGTTTTTCATAAATCTTTAATGACTTTTCAAAATCCCAAAACTACCATAATACTCCTTAAATTTTTGATTAACAATTCATGTTAGAAAGTTCAAAGTTAAATAAATTAGTTGTGTAACTTGTCAGAATTAATACATTTAAGAAGCTGAGAAGAGAGAACATTCAATTTGCATCTTAATTTTGATAGAAAACAGTAATTTGAATTCATGAGGCATGCCAATGGAATGTAGATCAGTGTTTTTTGCTTTTTAATTTGTCAATATAAATCACTGGATTGCTTTCTACTTCCTCATTAGAAACAAATTAGTTTAGAAGGTTGTGATTTTTCCATTTATTTATTTTTTTAACAGAAATGACTTTTTAATTGTCTTATAATACATTTATTCAGTTTAAATTATTTAAAATTTTCTTTTCCACTAATCATTTTTTTCTTACACTTAACATAAATATATTTCACTCAAAAAAAGTGTAAAAATATTAAAGAAAAAAAAGATTTAAGATATCTAATTTATAGATAATTTTAAATAATAAGAAAATAGAAAAAATTTTTTATCATTAACAAACAAAAATTACTTTTCTATAGAAATAATGTAACTTGGTTAAACAATTTTTTTTATTAAAAAAAATCTAATTGAATCATCATTTTTTAGAAAAATTCTTTAAATTAAGTTTTAATTTGATAATTGAGTATTAAACAAACTTTTTAAATTTGCATATTTTTAGTAGTACATAATCTGTAATTCTTGTTGTTTCAAAAAATTAATTTACTAAAGTAAATTTACACAATGCATTCTCCAGAACACAACTGGGTCAGCCCGTTTTATGAATCATTATTATAGCTCCCATTAAACTGTGCGCTTGCTGCAGATAAAAATTTCACTAAATGTTTCGAAAAAATGACTAAAATAATAATCATAATCATATCCTTTAAGTTACATAAGATAATCTCTTGAGAGATTAATTTAAAATAGTTGTTTAACAATATACCTCTATATGAATATTTATTATTGTTATATATAATTGTTTTGTTTCCTTAACACAATTTGCTAAGGTATTTAAATGACACACTTACAGAAGTACTTATATACTATTATCTCATTCCTTCAATTTTGAATAGGAAAATAATAAAATCACAACTATATTTATCTTTTAAAATATAATAAAAAAATATATATACAAATTTTCTTCTGATCATTTATTATAAAATTCATTACAATGTAAACTTACTACCTATATGTGCAGTGAAGAATAACC
This sequence comes from Olivierus martensii, assembly GCA_000484575.1. Classification (NCBI taxonomy): domain Eukaryota; kingdom Metazoa; phylum Arthropoda; class Arachnida; order Scorpiones; family Buthidae; genus Olivierus; species Olivierus martensii. The sequence continues at coordinate 7,477 of AYEL01091032.1, read as the reverse complement.
AAACTAACTTTTTATCAAATTTTTTTCCCCTTAATTAAAATACAACGAAGAGATTTTTAGAAACGGGTTAACTCCAAACAATACATAACAATGAACTTGGAAAATTTTCGCATCAGGGCGCTCTAGCATGAAAGAAGCAATCAGCGAATTTACAAAGCCGTAACTATCAAATGTCATGCATGGCATAGAATTTATTTTAGTAGGCAGAGAGAGAACCGGTACATTTAAAATCAAAAAGGAGGAGGTTTGTTTCATAAGGACAAGAATTACATTCGACAATAAAATTAAAGGTAATTTTTATTCATTATATTTATTATTAAAAGTCAAGAAGAGTCATTTCATTAACTTCATCTGTCATCTTCAATGCAAACAATTTGCATCAACAATCTCAATCTTAAAAGACTAGCTCTAGATCATCTTTTAGATTAGTGATAAGAATCAGTGATGAATGAGCTGACAGAAATCTCAAGTATATTACTAAGAATGATTACATAAATACACAAGATGTTGGCACTAACTTATAAAAGAAAAAAAAATTACAATATCATAAAGTGACGTTTGTAAATAGTTTTTTAATAACTAGAGAAGAGCATTTAGACTCAAAATATTTGTTCTCAGTTATGATTGTTTCCTTTTTTCTTTCAAGATAATTGAATCCTTTTTTTTTTACTAACAATATTTATATTCTCAATAGGATACAGAAATAAATACTATATTGTGACAAGCAGCTGTATAATAGTAATGGAAATTGTTTTTTTCTACCTGTAAGTATCAATGCCAGCTTTCATTGAAGAATCATGCCTTATAAGACTTGTATAATTGACACAGGACATAACAGTTGTCAGGGCTTCGTATCGGATGACTGTATGTCGTGACCCGGTATTCAGGTGTTTCCTGTGTCAATAAATACGAGAATATTTGACGAGAACCGTGTGTGTAACATACTACCATGCAAACTTTTGGCGAAATTCGAGTGTCATACACAGTTGAACAGGACACAACAGTTGTCGATTAGATATCAATTACAAATTACACAGTTGTCATTTACGCATCAAATGCGTGTAATACAAAATGTGTGCGGTGAACGTACGTCTAATATTAAATTAATTTCCCGTGTCAGTAAACACACCGATATTGACAAGAGGCAACAGTTAAGGATCATGTGTTTCTCTTACTCGAGTGACGATACACTCGTATATATAACAATAGCCTAGCGTGTGCCGTAACTTAAACTCTCCAGTGTGACGTAATCGCTTTAATTAAAACTTCGCGCTAACAACAAAAAATCAACACACGAACGTATATTTTTGTTTTTACTTTTTTAAACGAAATAAAGCGACGCCCCCTGGTTTCGAGATAGTGAAAAAGGATGGTAGGTCGAGGTTAGTGACAGCAGTTTCCGTTTGGCTGCGCTTAGTTCCGCGTCGTCCGAGTTGCTTGTCCTGTCCCGTTAGACAGCAGCCACACTGTCTGCCCGGCTGACGTTTCAATACGAACAGGTACAAGCGAGCCTAAGATGGAAGGCTGTTCAGGTGAGTTTGTGTCAGACACACTAATTCTTATTTGGTTTATTTTCCTGTCGTACCTTTTCACCTGACCCCGCCCGGCGTTGAACTAGTGCATTTGTCAACATGTCCGTGATAGTCACCCTCTCTGGGATAAAAGATATCGGTGAAAGTCCTTGTGTGCTTAATCGTAATTAAGGATGACTAACGACTCGTTGGATATATTTTAACGATGACTGTAAGGACGTGTGACGTTTTTATATATATTGCCTTTATTGGAATAAATGCACTGACAGCTGCACACATCTCTGAAAAGGATGAGTAGTGAATATTTAAAGATACAGTCGGGGCTCTCTTCTCGGGAATTGATGATAACGCCCCGTTTTGTTGGAGGAATCGGGGACTGTGTGGGTCATCCAAGACGGTTTTTATCCAGAAAAATGAACCAGGAAGAGGTGGAGGACGGATTCTTCTCTGCCCACACCTCTCCCGAGTTAACTTTTTTTTTTATTAAAAAAAAATTATGATTAATGGAATGAAAGTGTTTATGATTAATTACCTATCAGTGCAGCTTTTGTGTTATCTTGGTGTGGTTTGCTACCTTTCTATCAACGACAAGGACAGTTTACTTGGAAGATCAGATGTCCTTTGGTGACGGTGGGCGACTCGAGTTTGTGAATGAGGCGTGGGAAGCATTTTTACCTCCCAGGACCTTGGAAACAAAATATAGATCTACTGCTTCACTTATATAAGCACGAAAGACGGGCGAAGCCAGAATGAAAAAAAAATATGGGTATCGATTTTTCCCCCTCTATAAACACGCGTTTCTTGGATAAAACTTCACACTTCAGTCGGCATGCTATTCTACCAAGTAATGCGAGTGCTGGAGGACCTTTTTTTCTCTTTTTGCTCTTATTTCCCAGTCGAATTTTGGGAAGAAAACATTTTAGTAGATATCCACGCCGCTATGTTCCCGGAAGCGATTGCACACGCGAAACGAAATGCTTGGATACATTTTGGTGCGAATTATTGAAGGAAAAACTATATGTCACATATTTGCTGCCGTGAATGATTATCATGGCTTTTTATTCCGCCCAAAAACGAAAATTTTTAATGCCCATTGCCTATGGTATGGGTGGAAAATTATGTAGCGATGAAAATTAGATTTCGAAGTACAGATGTACCTGATACCCTTGACATGTTTGCTGCGAAATTTTAGATCGCTTTAGTGGGTTCGAAATATTTTTATATCATTATTTTATGTTGCTGGAGCGAGGATGCGTTACAGCACGCTGTTTGTTTTGATTCTGTGCCGTTCAGAAGGATCAAAGGTGAGTTAAACCCGAACGTCTTCGATGACCATTTTTACGACTTCGGAAATCGTGATTTGTTTTTATGTGGAACCGTAAATCGCGGTTACAGTAAGGTGTGGTTACGTAAATTATCGTTAAATTTTGTATCGGCGAATAGCGGTTTTTTTAAATCTTTGCTACTCGGAAGGAGCAATTTATAAAGAAGCGTGGGTACACAAAAAAACACTTGTTAATGGCTAGAAATCTAGAAATGCATTGCAGTAAACGAGGTCATAGTGGTCTCAATACAAACTGCTGTAGTACTTAGACCAGCTGGCCTGCGTGGGGGAACGGATTGCCAGCAGAATAGTCTCATTTCCGAGCCGACTACATAACATCTGCTCTAGTAAAGGATATGTTTGTCATACGCTTAGCAAACACAGGCCCGTTATGGCAGAAGCGGACATTTTGTAAGGGCAAAACTAGTCTGTGGGTGTCTGGAAGATTGCCAATTACCCCGCTTTTTATTTTTTCTCTCCTTTAAAAACGTTCACGAGCGCTGGCTTTGTGTTTAAATCGCCATATTTTTTTTATTTTTTTTTTTAAACCCATTGAGAACTTGTTGAACATTTTTCGATTTACGAACTTTTAAGTCGGGAGCATGGTCACTTAACATCGATTTTTATTTTTTTCTCCGTTTTGGAGTGGAGCGAAAGCGATATTCATCTTCGCTAGAGGTTCTTATCTCGAATGGCATTTTCCCTCGGATCATCCTTTTATATTCGATTCTAAAAGTTTTATCTAGGTAACAGTTTCGAAATAACGTCGTCCGGTGCATTAAAGTAATGACTCATTTAATGATTTTTTAATTTCCGCACGCGTTATCGGAGGGTTTTGCCCAACGCAACAACGTGGAAGAATTGCTGTATCGGGATCTTCAGAAACGGGCGGGGTGCAAGGTATCAATCTGGTACATCGATAATTAAGAGGGTGTCCTGGTATACAACCATCCCGTACGACAGTTTATCTAATAATACACTTTGTATTCTTCCACTGTAGTAGCATCGGGTGCTTTTGCAGTATTTATGCTCCCCATTTTCTGATTACTTCTCTCCGTCGCGATTATCGTAGCCTCTCTCGCACGTTAATCGTATGATAGATGATCCGGTCGCTCTGTAATAATAGATGAGATTATCTGTTTAGTAGTTAAGGTATAATACAGAAAGACAGACAGACTGGCAACTGCAGGGCGTGGCCTTCAAGACGTATAATGCCCAACTTCCGTGGGATAATTACATGCGCTTCGGGTTTTTTTTTTTTTTATCTCGTGTTTTGACATATCTGTGACCACGTCGCCGAGTCACCTCTCGGGTTTTTTTTTTTTTTTTTATCTCGTGTTTTGACATATCTGTGACCACGTCGCCGAGTCACCTCTCGGAAATCAATACAAAAGATACGTAGCGATTTGTATCCAACCGAGCGCTATTTGCGGTCGACCAACTTTTTTTTTGTCAGGCTCTCGAGAATTGCGCAGGCTCTTGCCTGCCTTTTTTTTCATATTCCTTTCCCTCCCTACACATCCTGATTCTATTTTTCCCTCGTCATAAGAGGAAGGACACGGGAAATGGTTGATCACAGGATATTTTATTATTAGTCCATTTTATTATACGTCTGCTCTTCCAGGGATTTTTTCGTCCTCTTGTCCCTACTCTCTCTCTCCGCCACACAAGATATATTTAGTTTTTCCCCGTCTCCTTTTTAAAATTATCGCTGGCTTTATATAAACATTTGCACTCTTTTTCGGTTTGGTTGCAAGGACTGGGAGCAGTAGGTCGTCGACGAAAGATGTCCTCGTATTGTCTTTCATCGAAAAACTCTCGAGTTTTTAAACATTTTCGAATGGTCAAATACACCAGGAAGTGTATTTTTAATTGTTATGCTAATGAGAATTTTCTTGGAGGACCGGTGTTTTCGTTCGTTAACTTGTCTATTTTCAGCAGCTTGGTTTGTAAACCCGTGTCTAGCGAGACACAAGAGGGCCGTTGTAATTTTTTGAACCGCTTTCATTTGTAGTTCATTGGCTCACGTCCAGAGCGCACAAAAAAAGAGAGAGAGAGAGAATCTTTGTAAAGGAAGAATGCATGGTCATTTTCTAATTTGCGAATCCCGACAGAAATCCGAGAAACGAAAGTATCATTAGATACTTATTTAGCTTCCGTCATCAGTGGCATCCCTCCTTACATGGCAGAGAATACGCCCGAAGACAAAATGATCCATTCAGATGGTTTCTAAAATGGCTCATTAAATCTGCAACATTTTTTCTCCAGTTTCCTTCCTCGCATTACCTGCTACATCATTGCGATGCGAGAAAATAAATGAGAAAACCCGAGTAGAATTTTCGTGTGGTTAAAAAAAAAGAAACTGTCATTGTGAGGAGTAACTTTGGGGAAATTTGGAGTAGTGCACCGCAACGAGAGAGATGTACAGATGACTCATCAGAGTGAACGACCCCGTCAAGAACAGTCGAACTCTCTCTCTCCCTCGTTTCTTATCTGTTTAAGTTCGTGCCGTTGTAGTAATTACGACTACCTGAGTTCTTGGTGCTGTTTTCTATTCATTGAACACGTTTAAAAGCTTGCACCTGCTAGTTTTTGGTGTGCCTTATCAGAATTTCGTGGGTCCGGATCAACAACCCATTTTTTTTCGTTTCCCGATAATGTTAAATATCTTAAATTCGGATATTCCTGAAGGTCGTGATTATATATATATTTTTATATAGAGGAAGAACGAGTTTGTCTATTGCTTTTGTGTAGCTGCGAGATTGATTGTCATCTCCACCTGCCTTTTCTGAAGTACAGTCGACATCTGTGCACACGTTGCGGATATTCAGTCTCAATAGAAAACCTCCACGTGTCCTTTCTGTGTGTGAGAGAGGAAAAAAAAAGCGAAATTGTTATTTATAGAAAAGCAAAACTGTAGCATTATCGAAGTGATGCGACTCGTCTCTTTCGCCATCTTTATTATTTTATTTTTTTTATCTTACGGTAGTTGATACAGGAAATTCCTTTCATCTCTTAAGAAAATTATACTTGTCACATCCTTATATCATTCGTTCAAGGACGAGCAACCCCCCAAATCTCTTAGACTCCATCACCAGTAATATAGGTTTTTGCTTGTTCTCGAGGAAGTTTTATGCGCTTCCGACGTCTTTAATATCGTAGAGTTGAATGACTCGAACACGTTATCTTAATTTATGCCAAAATTAAGAAGTTGAGTAGTGTTATCAGATAATTTCGCTCGAAAGATCCATTACTGCTGAACAGATTTCTTTTAAACCGGTCTCTTTGATATATACATATTTTTTAAAAAAATCTTAACTTTTCCGCTGCCTGAATTTTTATATCCGTTAAGTTTAAAATGGTCGCTAAATAATTTTGCGTAGATTAATTGCCATTTTTAATTTTTTTTTCAGTTTACAGCTTGCGTTGTAACTAGTGATTGTCAGTTGTACCCTTCGCAGTTAACCTTTTATTCTGTCGCCATTTTTCAATTGTTTGATTAACTCTTAATGTCTGTTAACGCTCCGGCCCTTCCAGTTTAACGCGTGTCTCCCGAAGTGGATAACACTAAAAATTCCATTGTATGGCCCTTTATACGAGGATTTAAAACAGAGTAAAACACACAAGAAACACGTCGACCTTGTTTCTTAATAACTGCAAAAAAAGAATTTAATTCCTTGTTCAACAAGTGCTCCGGGGAAACAACAGATTTCCATTTCCTTAACAAATTCTCAACGAATTAATTTTCGGACTTTCCATTGTTTTATTTTATGACACAGATTAATTAACTGTCGTTCCTTAAACTCTCTCCCAATTTCGCACATCAAAAACTCAACAGCGAAAAAAGAAAACTCAACACGGTCGACACGAAAGGAGGTCTTGACCTAATACAACGCAGTCTTGTGCGCTACTGGTTTACTAATGAGTAACTTTTGTTCCTTTTTTTTTCTGTAGTCGTAAACCACTCTTCCGTTCTTAACATTGATAAAAGTGGATTTCTCTTCCACCGAACAATATCGGACAAAGCTGTTCCCATTTTTAATAAAACAAAGAACGGCACGCTGCACTAGTAACAAGGTGATAATCATTGATTTGCACTCATTATACTCGCGTGACGTCAGTTCAAAAGCAGAAATTCTCGAGGTGACACATTTCTCATGCACCAATTCATAAACACGCAATTTTTTTTTTTTTTTTTTTTTTTTTGCAATTTTTCCGTCTCGTACGCGAAAAAATCGCGTAATTCTAGTCTCCACTTTTTTATTGACGGGAATAATGCGTAAATGCGCTCTTTTTTTACGTTATTATCGACAAACTGTAACGTTAACAGGTGGCAAAAATATCCGATCGAGTATTCCTATACGTTCTTTTCTTGCGATTGTTCTCGTTACTGAGATATAATTAACTTTTAGACATGAACCGATGTTGTGTGTGTGTGTTTATAAATATCCGATCGAGTATTCCTATACGTTCTTTTCTTGCGATTGTTCTCGTTACTGAGATGTAATTAACTTTTAGACATGAACCGATGTTGTGTGTGTGTGTGTTTAATGTGTGTTTGTTTGTTTGTTTGTGTGTGTGTGTGTGTGTGTGTGTGTGTGTGTGTGTGTGTGTGTGTGTG